>CAUYON010018560.1:0-18306 GCA_963573935.1 Arctocebus calabarensis
TGGTGACAGGAGTATTTGATGAATTTGCTGGGCCGGTACTTCTACCTCTTCCACCTGGAAGCCCTGGCCAAAACTGTCAGTCTACAGTGTGTCACTTACAGCCAGTTCGACATGCACCAAGGACTAATGGTACCCCCAGGAATCCAGTCGTATGGAGCAATGCCCTTTGAGGACTTCCAGGTAGACTTTACTGAAATGCCCAGGTTTAGAGGAAACAAGTACTTGCTGGTGATGGTCTATCAGACTTGGAAGAGGTAAAAGCCTTCCCCATCAGGATAAAAGGACTCCTAAAGTAGTAAAATATTACCCAGAGAAATCATCCCATGGTTTAGGTTGCCACTCTGGTTTAAATTTGACAGTGGACTAGCCTTCATGCCAGAACTAGTGCAAACAGTAAGCTAAAGTTTTGAATAACTTATAGGCCTCAAAGCTTAGACAAGGTAAAGTGCATGAACAGGACCATTAGAGCAGAAATTGGTAAACTCTGCCAGGAAGCAAAGCTTAATTGAATACAGGTTTGCCACTAGTGTTATTCAAAGAGGCCTCTTTCAATTCTCTGCAGGAACTCCTAAAAGAACTGGGGAAAACTGAACTGAATAGACAAAAACCCTAGAAAGAGTAACAAGGCAAATCTCCACTCGGATGATTTGTCTTAGTGTATCATCTGTTCTGTTTAGTCTTTTATGTATGCACATCCTTCCTCTCTGGAGGATCAAGCAGACCAAGTCTAGGTCTAGAATCAGAAACTGGTCTCCCTAAAACCAAGGTAGAGAGGACTTTCCACCATCATCCTGACCACACACATAGCAGTGAAGGTGGAAGGAATCCTCACTTGGAGTCATCACAGCTGGCTGAATAGGACTTCACTGGCCCTTGGGAAGTAAAGGTAACTTTTAGGACAGTCAACATGCCCTGCTACAACCACATACTGGAAGCTGGCTGGTCAACACACGGCTGAAGCCTGAGGAAACTCCTCGAGGGACTTGTCTTAATTGGACTTTTGGACTTTGGGAAAAGGGGGAAAATGTCACAAGGAAAAATAAAAACTTGTATGTATATTAGCCCACCACCATGGTACTATTAAGGCCTGAGTAGAGAATCCAAGAAGTCCCTAAGACCTCAGTGCTAAAAAGTAATTAATATCAGCACCTGCAGAAACAAGCTGATATTGAGACTCCAAATTAAGATATATTGGAGTCTCAAAAGGGGGGAATGAGAGAGGATACCCAAGAAGGGTGAGGTCTGGGAGAACAGGTCTTGTCAAGGAGCCAAGGATACACTTGTAGGGTCCTCTCCATGGTGACTCAGCCCTTAGGAAATTGCAAACTTAACTTCCTGAAACTTGGAAATTTCCAAGTTCTGTGAAATCCTATAGTTTGTGGGGGCGGGACGAGCATCTCCCACTTGATTCAAACTGGCCAATGAGAAGGGTACCTGTGGGGTGGAACTTCTTGACTGTCAATAAAAAGGGAAAGATCAAGCTAGATGGGAAGCGCGGCCATTTGGAATTCTTCTATGCCATAAGCTCCCAGCTGGTGAATAAAGCCCTTCCTCTTATAAATGTGGTGCTCTTTCTCTCCGTTGGGCCTTGTCTTCCTGCAACAAAAGCAACAACTAACTGACAAAGGAAAACCAATCAGGCTAACAACAACCTTCTCAGTATAAATCTTACAAGCCAGAAGAGTTCAGGCCTCATTTTTCGTTTTCTTAATATAACAAATGTTAGCCAAGAATTCTGTATCCTGCAAAACTAAGTTTCATAAATTATGAAGAAATACTTTTCCAGAGAAGCAGATACTAAGGGAACTTGTCACTACTACACCTGCCTACAGGAAATTCTTCAAAAGTAAACTATACATAGAACAGAGAAATAACTACCATCAAGTTTTAAAATGCCCCAAAGTTAAAGCACACAACCCATGTAAAACACCAGCAGCAGAGGGAGAACAACAAAAAAAATGTATCACTCAACAAGTAGAACAGAACAGATTTCTGAATTTCAATACTAACACTGAATATGAACACTCTTTTTTTTTTTTTTAATTATTTTATTTATTTATTTATTTGGTTGCAGCTGTCATTGTTGTTTGGTGGGCCCAGGCTGGATTTGAACCTGCCAGCTCAAGTGTACGTGACTGGCGCCTTAGCTGCTTGAGCCACAGGCGCCGAGCTATGAACACTCTTAATACTACAAAAAAAGAGATAAGCTGGCTACATGGAAAATAATCAGAATACAAGTATAGGCTATATCCAAAAAATCCATCTAACTTGCAAATAATTGCACATTCTCAACATAAAGGGATGGAAAAATATAATTCACACAAATGAAAACAAAAAGGGAGCAGGTTTAGCCATATACTTATCAGATAAAACTGACTTTAAATCGGCAATGGTAAAATAACATAATAAAGGAAGCAATTTGGCAAGAAGATACCATAATCCTAAATATGTTTATACCTAACAAAGGAGCTCTTGGATTAATGAAATAAATCCTACTAGATCTAAGCAAGGAAATAATAGGGCACATGATTTTCTCCTCCATTCCCCAAACAGCCATATTCCTTTCTTCATGCTCCCTCTGCCAGAAGTCACATAGCCCTTTCTTTGTCTACTTAACTATGCAGAGATCCTTGAGATCTCTCCTTCTTTCTCCTTGTCATAAGCTGACAACATTAAGTAGTAACCACTAAGTCACATAGTTCTTCCTTTGTTTTGTTAACTATGCTGGGATCCTTGAGATCTTTCCCTTCTTGCTTCTTGTCATATGTTAACAAAGTTTAGTAGAAACCATTAACAAAATTATTTGTCTTTGTTAAAGTCATTTACATTTTCCATTGTATTGTAAGACCAAAACTATGTCTTTTGTTTATACTATTTCCCCATCTTGTCTATGCTACTTCCCCCTGGACAACCCTGTATAGATACTATTAAATAAAGCTAATTTTGTGCTTTGGCGCTATCTGTAGCCATCAGCTCAGTCAGTCCTCCTGGTTCCATCCTCTGTTTCTGTGTATTCTCTTCTGCTGTATTTTCCTCATTCCCCACCAATTCCACTCTGGTTCATTCCCCCTCGCTGCACTGGCTCATGACACTTAACATCCCACTTACAAATCCAAACAGGTAATTGAAGCAAGAATCAACAAAGGAACACTGGACATAAGTGAAACTCAGGAACAGATGGGAAAAACCAACATTTATAGAATACTTTAACAAAAAAGGATGAAATATTCATTCTTCTCATCAGCAGATGGGACATTTTTCAAGATTGATACCTGAGACCACAAAACAATCCTCAGCCAAATCATAAAAACTGAAATCATAGCAAATGTCTTCTCAAACCACAGTCGAATAAAAGTAGAAATCAATTCCATGAGAAATTCTCAAATCCAGAAAAAGCCATTGCAATTAAACAGGCTTCTCCTGAATAATACTTGAATAAATGATAAAATCAAGATGGAAATCAAAATATTCTTGGAACTGAAAGACAACTATTCTACAAGCATCCAAAACCTATGGAATACAATAAAAGCTATCTAAAGGGGAAAGTATACACCTTTAAAAAATTACATCAAAAAGACAGAAAGAACAAAATTTAATAATATAATACCACCAGGAACTATAAAAAGAAGACTAAATCAAGCCTAAATCCAACAGAAGAAGAGAAAGGAAAAACCTCAGAGCAGAATTAACAAAAATGGAAACTAAAGGATTAGTACAATCAATAAAAAAGTTGATTCTTTGAAAAGATAAAATCAATAGACTATTAGCCAGATTAACCAGAAATAGAAGAAAAGGGATTCAAATAATCTCAATTAAAAATGATAAAGGAGGCTTGGTGCCTGTGGCTCAGTGGGCTAAGGCGACAGCCATGTAAATCTGAGCTGGCGGGTTCGAATCCAGCCTGGGCCCGCCAACCAACAATGACGGCTGCAACCCAAACAAAAATGGCTGGGCGTTGTGGCGGGTGCCTGTAGTCACAGCTACTTGGGAGGCAGAGGCAGGAGACTCACTTGAGCCCTAGGAATTGGAGGTTGCTGTGAGCTGTAATGCCACAACACTCTACCCAGGGTGACAGTTTGAGGCTCTGTCTCAAAAAAAAAAATGATAAAGGAGACATCACAACCAACATCATGGAAATACAAAATATCATCGCTGAATACCACAACACCTCTACAAACACAAACCAGAAAACCTAGAAGAAATACATAAATTCCTGGAACACACAACCTCTTAAGCACTAATCAGAAAGAAACAGACATCCTAAACAGACAAATAGCAAGAAGCAAAACTGAGGAAGTAATTAAAAAAAAAAAACTCTCAAGAAAATAAAAGGCCCAGAGTAGATGAGTTCACAGCTAAATTCTACCAGACCTACAAAGAAAAACTGACACCCATCCTATAGAAATTACTCCATGACATTGAGAAAGAAGGAATCTTCCTTAATACATTCTATGAAACCAGAATCACTTTGATGCCAAATCTAGGAAAGAACACACCGAAAAAGAAAACTACAGACAAACATCCCTTAGGAATATCTCATACATACAAAAATCCTCAACAAAATACTAGCAAACAAAATTCAACAGCACAATCTTAGTGATGCCCAATAATCCATAAATGGATTAAGAAACTGCATTACATACACATATACCATGGAATACTATTCAACTATAAAAAGGAATGAAATAATGGCTTTTGCAGCAACTTGAGTGGAACTAGAAACCATTATTCTCAGTAAAGTATCTTAAGAATGGAACAGTAAACACCATATATTCTCACTAACAAGTAAGAGCTAAACTATAGGTACCCATGTGAACAAAGACAGAAAGGACACTAGAAACTAGTGGAGTGGGGTTTGATGGGAGGTAAGGGTTACAGACTTACTTAATGCTTTCACTGCACACCATCCTAGTGACAAGCACACTTGAAACCCAGAGTCACCGTACAGTGGAACCATGGAACAAAACCATTTGTGCCTCCTTAATATTTTGAAGTAAAATAAATACATAAAAATCTGTATAAATTTATTTTCAAGTAATGAAGATTCCTTTTCCCCAAATTCATTTCTAACCCTTTGGGAAAAAAATAATTGCCCAAATTATCTTCTTCTCCCACAACACTCTATTAATACCTTGATCTTGTTCATCACTTTGAACAGAAATGACTGGCTCACCTACATGTATTTCCCAGGAAATGCAAGTTATTGGCTTTTATATTCTTCATATACACAGTTTAGCACAATAGACAACTGATAAGCTGTTAACTGAAAATTCACATTTAGGGGATGAAAATTATATGCAAAGAAAGACATTCTTGAGAGAATTTGGAGAGGAGACACATTAGGAACAATTCATGGGCAGGGAAATCTTTATGTAAAGTCTTCATAATTGGCTGCTATAAACTACCTACAAATTATTTGCAATAAACTACCTACAATACAAAATGAAACTCATCTTATGAAAGAAAGATAGCTGGCAACCATTATAAGATTGTTAATTATGGTTAGCCAAAAAGTTTTTGTTTTGTTTTGTTTTGTTTTGAGACAGAGCCTCAAGCTGTCACCCTAGACAGAGTGCCAGTGGCATCACAGCTCACAGCAACCTCCAATTCCTGGGCTCAAGCAAGTCTCTTGCCTCCACCTCCCAAGAAGCTGGGACTACAGGCACCCGCCACAACACCAGCCATTTTTTGGTTGCAGCCAGCATTGTTGTTTGTTGGGTCCGGGCTGGATTCGAACCCGCCAGCTCAGGTATATGTGGCTGGCGCCTTAGCCAATTGAGCCACAGTCGCTGAACCAGCCAAAAAGTTTTAAGTGGAAGAATTGAAACTTCTTTAAGTTTTCCCTCACCAGCAATAACCATATGCAAACCAAATTCATGTCATGAAATTTATAGTTAGAGATCAATACAGTCTGGCGTCGAGACAGCTTGACTCAATTATTGGTGCTGCTATTTACTAACTATAAAATGGCAACTATGCACTCTCAACAAGCTAGTTCATATATTAAGCTTTAAAAATTGGTCACATCTTTGAATCATTTAGGCCTTGGCAAATATAGTATCATGAATTTGATTTCTATTCTTTAACTTACTAGCTATGTGCTTTTATATTATTATCTGCACCTCTTAAAGCCTTATTTTTCTCATCCATAAAATGGGAACTATAATACTTATAATATAAGGTTGTGGTAATGACCAAGCACTTATGAAACTCACATAAGTGGGCCTCAGGAAACTTGCCTACTATGTTACTACTGGATCAAAAACTGAAGATAAAAAGATTAAGTAAAATGAACAATGCCATTGGAAAGGTAGCCCCTGAGTCCACTTTATATTCATCAATCTCAGTTTCCTTATTTGAAAAAGGAAGATAACTCAATATTTTACCGTTAATGCCTGCAAATAATCATAGTATAAGTGGTAATATTTAAATAGTGCCTCAGACAAGCCTGGTAGATATTATACATTCAAAACTGAAAGTTATAAAATGGAGAAAGAATAAGGAAGAGAAGGGTAAAAATCCAACAACAAGTGTTGATGTTAAGTTGAAGTGGCACAGGCGGTATATAAGACTGCCCCTATGCAATACATATCTATAATCATTAATGGGGTATTTGTGATCACAAAAGCACTGTTTTATCAGCTTATTTTAAAGGTGGTGGTCAGTGACCAAGGAGCAATTTATGAGCAAACTTTATGACCAAAATTTGTTTCTGATTAATTTTATTATCTGCAACTATATCTACAGAGAAGGCCTTATCTACAGTACTTACTAGGAGCCATCTTAGGGTTTAATTTCATGAGGATATAACTGTTACTTCTTCAAGCAGCCCTGTGTGTGGTAGAAGTATGTTCTAATTGGATTAATGGAACAATACTCACTTTCTAGCTTTTTGGATTTGAAGGAAAGAAACAAACTCATTAAGTTCTCTTTCCCAAGTCAATTAGCCGTGCAATTAACCTCATTCCTAATATTTTAAAAACTCTATTCCATTGTAAAACTTTGGCCAAAGGCAAAATTTTGCTACAAGATAACAGCCCTAAGCCTGTTTTTCTTTTTACTTCAAAATATTTACATTAAGGAATTTACTCACTCTGTGGTGATATTTTTATTATTCAAGTTGTGCTTTCTTGACTCTAAGTTGGTGGAAGTGATGAGAGGAACCTGTGGCCCTGTCACACTGATTTCAGAGGCAGTTTATCTTCTGCAAAACAACTGCTGGCTGTTTGAGTTTGGGAAATTGCCTACGTGAGTCAGTGGAGCGAATCCAGCAAAAGCATTTCTTTGATATTTCTGTGGAGACATGTTTGCTTTTGATTATGATCTTTAAAAAATCTCATCTGAGATTTTATGCTTGTTGTTAACCTAACTACTGTTATCCAAAAGTCTCATTGTCAATAAGATTGGATTTAAAGCTATATCAGTGTACCAAAAACACATCCTTCTTAATGTTTAAAATCAAAGATGTATTTTGCATGGACTTGATGGGTGGTCTTGGGTCTACCAACTAGTTGTTATTGGAAATGGCTGGCCTTCCTTTTGTGGAAAATAAAGTAACCTCAGAAATGTGGAAAACACATTATGCTTTCCTGAAGGAAATAAGCATAGTTATCGATTTATAACTCTTAATTTAAATTAATTAATTAATTAAAGACCAGGCTGACAAGAATATACAGAAAGAACTAATAAAACATTAGTACTAAAAGGGCAGTTTATCCATTCCTATTAGAAGCAATCTATTTCCACATTGCCCTAGATCAGTGTTTCTCAACCTTTCTAAAGCCATACCCTTCAATACAGTTCCTGTGGGTCACAACCCAGCGGCTGAGAACCGCTGCACTAGACCCCGAAACCCCATGGAGAATTTAAGAAAGGAGGTTTTAAAGTCACCTGAGGGAGATATTTTTAATAAATAGTGTTTATAACAATGAAGGAAATGGAATAAATTAAAGAGCAAGAGTAAGAGAATGGTTTCAAAATGTCCTAAATCTTAAATACAATGCAACATTTGTAAATACAAATGTAGAAAAAGGAATAATGCAGTTGAATGTAAAACCAATTTAAAAATATGCATACATAGAGTATAATCTTGTTGCTAGATAAAGGTAGATTTATTTATAGATATGGATACAGAAATAGAACTTTAAGATAGAGACCAGGCAGGGGCTGTAGCTCACAGCTGTAATTCCAATACCTTGGGCAGCCAAAGCAGGATTGCTTGAGTTCAAGAGTTCTGAGACCAGCCTGAGTAAGAGCAAGACCCCATCTCTACAAAAAGTAGAAACATTATCCAGGCTTAGTGCTGTGTATCCATAGTCCCAGCTACTTGGGAAGCAGGGGAAGAAGGATCGCTTTGTCTAGGACTTTGATGTTGAGTGAGCTATGATGACACTCAGATGACAGAGAGACCCTGTCCCCCTCAGAAAAAAAAGATAGAGACAGATAATGTAGATTTGTAATAACAAAAGAAGTTCTGAAAGTACATAAACTAAGAGTACTTGCCAAGATTTTCTGTGGGGGGTAGAGTTACAAATAACTTTTACTCTTTATAACTTTTTCCTGCAGTCTACATTCATTAAAATATTGAGAGCTAAATAAGGTAACTGCAAAGGTAACTGAAGCATTTCATGTTTTCAAGAAAATTATACATCATCTACATGTAACATTTCTCTAACAAAAGCTAAGAAAATTAAAATGTTCCAGGTTTAAATTACACGCAAATGAGCCAGAAACTTCACATAGAATTATCCTCTGTTCAAGTACAATATATGCTAAAAGAGGTTATGAATTGCCAGCAAACAGAGTTTGATTCTTAAATGTATTGCAAACAAAATACAGTTAATATGTAGAAGGAAAGATTTTGAAAGTTGACTCCTAAATTTCTGTTTCTGATTTGATTTAAAACACGCACAACTAAATGACACAACAATATCTATTTTGGCCCTTGAGCCTCTGGATGAAGCTGTGCTATTTCCATTTTGCATGGTTTACCAAAACAGACAGACAGAAGGAATATTCATAGTCTACCCTTTAATTATACGGTTTAATAAAACTATTGAACTTTTGATCCCATAACCATGTTTCTTCACAACTCTTTTCAGATAATATATGGAGAACGATGGAAGAAATAATAACTGGTGAGCACGTTGAGTGAATTTTTTAAATTTGTATCTATCTTTTCTATCAGTTAGAAAGTCTCCTTTAAAATCTAGAACTATGTGTGTATCTTATGTTTTATGCAGCTCCCAAAGGAACTGATTTTCTATTTAATGTTTCCCAATCTCCAGTTGATCGTTTGTCACTTTCAATTATGTTTCAGTTTCTTCTGTAACAACTGGATTCCTCCTGATATATCCCTGGATGCTCAGATTATAATATTAGACAATGGCTATATCAGGGCAAGAACCTTTATCACTGATTCATTTAACTGCTTTCATTTTTTGATAGCTTATTAAAGGCTACTAATCAACCAAGTTGCAGCCATATATTCTGACATGTTCAGGTATGAAAATCATAGACTAACCATGAATCTAGAAGACAGTGATGAAATTTATTATATTATAGTCTAATAATATACAATGACATTTCTCTCTTCTGAGTCATTAAAATGGAATGCAGTATTCTTGTGTTACTATTACAGATGAGCAAAAATAATCTTTCAAAAATAATCTGCAGTCTCCAAAGCATTTTTGTTAGCTCTACTCTCATCAGCTTCAAATTTTATTATTTATTTCTTCACACCTTCAAATTTACAGAGAAAGTACAAAGTTCTAGGGGGAAAAATTGTAAGTAATTTAACTATAGGAGCAACTCATCACTTATTTAACAGTCTTAAATGCCTACTATGTATCATTGAAGAAAAGAGGAAGAAAATGTCCTCTTAAAGATACATGAAGTTCTTGAGAAGGTTGGGAGGTCCGAGGTAAGGGATCTTCCTGCAAAATACTGATGGAGAGCTTTTAGTGTCCAACCAGATGCAATGCCCTTTGAGAATCTAAGTTCATAATGATGACCATCAGTCATCAAAAACAACTTGTGTTCAACATTCACAGGATAAGAAATGAGCCATGAAGAATCTGTTTTTGAATGGTTTCAAAAAATGGATTAAAATATTTTGGAGTTTGTTTATATGTATATATATGTATAAATACATAAACTCCAAAATATTTTAATATATGTATATATACATATGTGTAAATACATATGTGTGTGTATGTGTGTGTGTGTGTGTATTAGAGATAAGATCTTACTCTATCACCCAGGCTGGAGTGTAAAGGGCCAACCCTTACTCTCTTCAGCCTGCAATGCTTGAGCACATACAATCCTCCCACCTCCAACTTCCTCTGTAGCTGGAATTGAAGGCATGCACCATGAAGCCCAGTTAATCTTTTAATATTTTGTAGACATGTTCACTATGTTTCCAAGCTGGTCTCCAACCACTTGCCTCATATGATCCTGTGATCCCGCCATCTTGGCCTCCCAACGTGCTGTAATTACAGGCCTGAACCACCACACCAGCCTAAATGTTCACATGAAAAGATCATATCTGGAAATTTAATAAGAATTACCCAATAATGGTAAACAAATGTTATTTTTTCTTAACTCTACTGCATACTTTATGGGCTAAATTTTTTAGGGCCTAAAGGGCAACTATAGATGCTGCCTTTATTATGCATTTGTAGAAAAAAAACATTATGTCTACACTTTAAAATTCATTGCAATTATAGCATATTATAAAAGTTCATTTACCTATCAGTTTTCCTTATTATACTCAAAGCTCCTCTAAGCAGGAACTAGATTATTTTGATGTAATAAATTACAGCGTAATACCTAGAAAACTGTAATTGCTCAATAAATGTTTGATTGAGGGAATAGTTGAACATATGAATGCATGAATGAGTGAATAAATAAACAAATGGATGATGCAAGGAAAGCTCATTTTTATCAAGGGAAGTCATTCCTGATCTAGCAAAAAAAAAGAGAGAGAGAGAAAGAAAAAGAGATAATTACCTTCCTTCCTAGTCTCAAAAATACACTGCTTACAAGTATCTCATTTTAAGGCAGTGCTTTCTGTGCAATAGGAATAACAAAGACTTTTGGTGTTAGTCCTAAGTGCTTTATTATTAGCTGACTAAATCTTTCCAACACCTATGAAGTAGGAGCTTTCCTTGCTTCATCCGTTTGTTCATTCATTCACTCATTCATGCATTCATATGTTCAATATGTTTATAGATGAGAAAACTGAAAAATAGAGAAAGAAATTTAATAGGTTACTCATTACAGTGAAAACTAGAATGTAAAAGTTTCTGAGGACAGCAATATGTGTTATTTTCTTTTTTCATTGCTCCATTCCCAGTGCCTGAAAGAAGCCTTAACACATAGTAGGCACTCAGTTTAGATAATCTCCTTCAGAGACCTCACTTCTAATCACTATGTTATCCTGGCTCTAGGGACAGAAAATGCTCTCTGAGGGAGGCAGGGGGTGGATGGATTCACTGTGGCTCAGCCCATCCCAACTTACTGCTAAGAGGCTAAACTCCACAGTAGCCCTCGAGCCCAAGGATGGAGTTTTTCTACTCCCGGCCAGTAAACTCAGAAATATGTAGGTAGCCCCCGTGAATGTGGGAAGGTGAGGAAGGTACTCTGCTTCAGAGTGAAAGATAATAAAATGCTCAGTTTTTAGATGTCAGTATAGTACTACTTATTAAACTAAAAGAGGTAATTTGTTAAACTATTCCCAAATGGTTTAAATGAATTGGAGCCCCTCTCAAAGTCTGTAATTTTTCCCTTTCTCATCAGTAGAAGCCAGCCACACCTGTTGGAAATGTTAAGTGCCTAAAACTCTAATAATAGTAATTGTCCTCAGGTCCTATTCATAGCTTCCCCTTCCCTTTGGCTGTAACAGGTCGGTGGTGATTCAGTGATGTGGTTTTAGTGTACTCTCATTTTTCTACTAGAAAAAAAATCATCTTTATAAACATAAAGACTTATATACTCATGCATCTTATTTCAATAGAAGTTTCCCTAGGTAGCTCTGATGCTCCATTAGTAAAGGTGATGTCAGATACAATTGTTGATTGGTCATCAATGATAGACTGGTGGGGGGCTAGAGATAAAGAGTCCAAATAGAGAGAACATCTAGACAGCAATGGCACAGTTTTAACACGTGGTATATATACCTGATGCATGCATGAAGGAATGACCTAAAAGACTCTTTGCAGTTATGACATGCTACAGGACTGCCTCTTAATGTGACCGGCATTTAATTGAATAGCATCACAAAAGGTTTAAAGACAAATATAATAATATTTTTCCTGTGAATTTTTAAAATATGGATTACTACATAATTTCAATTAGCAAATCCAAAACAATTGCTATGCTTTGCCATTGAGAAGACAAAAATGATCGTGTATTTATCCTCAATGGCATGTTCCTTTCTCAGTAATTATCTTTCCCTGGGATAGAAATTCTTACATAATTAAGGTGTCCACATCTACAATGTGCTTCCTGCTCCCTAGGTACTAAAATTACTAGCATAAGTAACTACTAATACTATTGGACGATGCTGACAGATCAGAAACAGGTGACAAGATGATGACAAACACTAATGTACATAGCCTATCTGATACTCCTGGAGTTAATACGTGGTAGCTGCTTTCATAAGCTTTCTAATGCAAGCAATGCTTAAACCGTAATTCCACAGGTAAAGTGAAATGCAGGATTGAGACATCATCCCACAAAATAACTTTTTAATAACATGCAAAACAAAATCTAAAATTGGAAAAATAGAGACTGAACTGTATTTGAATAAATCTTCAGTTTACATATTCACATGTATAAAATATAAAAGCATTATATGTAATATGAAAGGCATCATATACGTGTAAGTATTATAAGAGTAAATAGTTTATGTCCTTTTAAGCACGCATTCCTGAGGGTAGGACCTGTGAAGGCAGCTACGTCTACCTACGTCTAGGGCTGGAATGAGATGTGCCGATTTGCACAAGAGACTATGGATTCTGATTTGTTAGTGTTTAAAGCTGTCTGATATGTTGTATTTGATTTCTTCTTTAGTCCTCTTTAAATATGAGATTGTTCAGGGCACTAAATAGAAAAGACACCAGGTGGACACACCAAGCTCCCATAAGAGTCCAAAAGGAAGATTTTAAGGTTTGTTCAGGGTTTGGGAATAAAGCAATTATATTTTATTGCAACCATAATCATTGAACGCTATTGATATTTCAGGAAATGTGGCCTGTAATGCAGATCACATTTGTACAGAATAACCTGCACTGCAATAGGGTTCCTTTCAGAAAGGAGCTCAATGAAAAAAATGGATTCAGTATATTAATACATTTATATAATACAAATATAGATTTGTATATATAGAAGCATAATTGCTGTTTTCATTTTTTTAAGTTCCTTTAAATTTAGTCAGTTGACATAAAAGGTTACTATCTGAGTAGAGCTATTCTATATTAGAAATTTTTTCTAGTATTAGAATTGGTACTACATTAGTAAATTTTAAAAAGCCCTTTCATTAGTATTTCTGCATTAAAATTTTTCTATTAAGATTTAAAATGTCTATGATATTTATAGTATTTGTCAATTACTAATGTCAGCCTGTATCATTTGTTTGCACTAAAGTCTTCTCTATTTATTATGCTTAATTAGTGTCTTCCAGGGAATCTTTTTTGAATTTCACAAATGAAGGTCCTTCAATATTTTCAAATATTTGCATCTGTAATCAAGACATAGTGGGCATATTCTAGTATGGTATTCTGCACATAGAAGGGATTTAATAAATATTTGTTGAATGAATAAAGCTAGCAGATGATCAATCTTCTCAGTAAACTCATAAATGTACACGGTAATCTTGAATTTAGTAATGGTTATTCCATACTGAATAGTCACAGAACTCAATCTTCAGCAGTAGCATGGATACTAAACATAGAAGATATATTCCTGATTGATTAACAAATATTTTTTATTATATTGTAGGAAAACCATATTGAAATATTTACAGTAAACAATTTTCTAAATAATAAAGCAGCAAACTTGTGCTATTTTATTTACCATCCAAATTAAGACATTGTCGCATACATTCCACCCCACCAATAACAATTAAATGTAATAATATTGCAATCCCTACTTACATGCAAGGGACATGCTTCAAGACTCCCAGAAGGAAGTCTGACTGAAATTGCAGGTGGAACCAAATCCCATTGCTACCAATCAAAACACGTTTTCTTTCACCCACAAATCTCATCCCTTTTCTATCTCAACTAAGAACTCATCATGTGCTGTGGTTGTAAATTTTGTACTTTGAGGTATGACAGCAAAACTAGCACTAATTTCTTTTTCCTCATTCTCAATGTCCAAGATAGAAGATTCATTCTTACCACAGATCTTAGCAACCTCAGTATATAATTTTGTTTTTTCCTTGTCAAGTCAAGAACTTTCACCTTGGCTGGGAGCCGTGGCTCACACCTGTAATCCTGGCACTCTGGGACGCTGAGGCGGGTGGACTGCTTGAGCTCAGACTTTCAAGACCAGCCTGAGCAAGAGGGAGACCCCATAACTACTAAAAACCAGAAAACCTAGCCTGGCGTTGTGGCAGGCACCTGTACTCCCAGCTACTCAGGAAGTGAAGGCAAGAGTATCTCTTGAGCTCAGGAGTTTGTGGCTGCTGTGAGCCTGATGACACCATGGCATTCTACCCAGGATGTAGAATCAAAAAACAAAACAAACAAAACCAAAAACAAACAAATAAAGAAAGAACTTTCACCTTTATGCTTAAAGTAGAACTTCATGGCTTCTCTTTGGTATATCCAATTGCCAGCATCACTACTCCTATGTGTTGGAGCCGTTATTACGAGATTTAAGGGTTACTTGAACACAAGTACTGCAATACTAGAGCAGTTGGCCTAACTCCCACAATGACTACCAAGAGATTTATGTAATAGATTTATTAATCTCAAATTATTTTTGCATTCCTGTAAACAAACTACTTTGGTTATTATATACAATTGTTTTAATTAATTTCTAGATTTGGTTTGCTATTTGCTTTACTTAAGATTTTTAGGCTTATATTTGAGAGTGGCCTATAAATTTCTTATTTTGTATTGTCCTTGTTTGATTTTGTTTCCTGGCCTCCACACTTCCATTGGCATGTTCAAAATAAAGCTCTATGTCCTCCAAAAAAAAAAAATCTTAGCATACTATATATCTTACTTACTTATTTTGTTTCTGTTACCTTCCCCACAGCTACCATCAACTCCTAAAAGAATCCACTGCCTCTCAAGAAAAGGGAGTGTTCAGTGGTAGAGCATTGTGCTGGTCATTGTGGAGGACGGGTCTGAGAATATCCTGGAGAGCTGGTTTAGTTATGGCAAATTTCTTTAACATGTGAATATCATTAAAGTATTTAATTTGTCCATCATAAATGAAACTCAGCTTAGCTGGATATAGGATCCTGGGTTGAAAGTTATTTTGTTTTAGTCACACTTCCATATTGAATGTTATAACCCAACCAAAACCCAAGATTAAGGAGAAAGAGGAGGGGAAGGGCAGAGGAGGGGAGAAGATGGTTGGAGGGAGGGCAATTGGTGGAAGCACATCTATGGTGCATTTTACAAGGGTACATGTTAAATCTACTAAGTGTAATATAAATGTCGTAACACAATAACTAAGAAAATATGGTGAAGGTTATGTTAACCAGATTGATGAAAGTATTTCAAATTGTATAAAAAACCAGCACATTGTACCCCATAATTGCATTCATGTACACAGCTGTGATTTAATAAATAAAAGGAAAATAAAAAAAATAGAGAATGTTGTATTTTATTAATACATGTAAAACTATATGATGAATTAATAAATGATTCACAAAATTAGTTGGAAGTTTCTCTATTTTTCTATTTTTCTTGACTAGTTTGCACAAAACTGAAATACTAAACTCACTCACAACTTTTTCTTTAATGACTACACTGTTTTTCATTACAGATTTTATGTCATTTGTTGAGACTGACCTTATGGATTACGTCATAATCAATGTACATAAAAACCACATGTGATCTTGGTAAGAATGTAGATTTTCTCATTGTTAGAATCTATTAGGTCAAGTTTAAAAATAGTTCAATCTCCATTATTGATGATTTTCTGGGATATTTTTGATTGCCTATTTGGTCAGTTACTGAATGAAATGTATTCGGTTCTTCTGCACCAAAGATGCACTTGTTAATTTCACTTTCCGTTCTGTCAAGTTTTGCTTTATCCTTTTGAAATTATGATATATATATATATCAACACATACACAAAGATGTACATATATATTTAGAATTGTACAAAATGTACATATATAATTATATACACACACATACACAGAGACACATGTACATATATATTTAGAATTGTACATTTTGTACTATATATAATGTGTCTCTGTGTATGTGTGTATATATACAGATATCATTATACATAATGACATTATATAGTTATTCCATTATGTAGTGAATAACTTTTCCCTAATAAAACTTTTACTTAAAGTATGTTTTACCTAATATCACATAACTTTTATCAGCTTTCTTAAATTTCCAAACTTTATATGTACTTGTATTTAGTTATGTCTCCCACAGTCTCAGCTAAAGTATCATGTTAAGCCATTTTGAAGCATAAGGCCGAAGGAAAACTATGCACCCCTATACACATATAAAAATATTTTCTCATATTTAGAGGCATATAGAAGTTAATAAACACTCTCTAATCAAAGAACATATCTCTATATAATGCCTCATCATACCCAATCTGTTTCTAGACATAGTTAAAACTTAGACAGGAATAAGACGGCCTTGTAAAACTTGTAGACAGATTACAATTTTTTTAAAAAGCAATAAAACACAATTTTTTAAGAAAGGTTATAATTTTAAAAAAGCAATAAAGTTAAAATTTTAAAAATGCATAATTTTTTAAAAAGACATAACAATACCTATGATAAAATAATATAGTAGCCATAAAACAAACGACAGTAGGCTATCTTTACTTAAAATTTCCATTTTTATACATAGGCTTTTATAATAATTTTGACATTTTTTAAATATTATATTAGAATATTATTTATTTTTCTTACTATGTTTTAAAGTCATTAGCGTTTTTGTAAAGTTTGTACCTAAAACACACCCTAATCCTAATCCAGGCTCTACTTAGACAATAGCTAGATTTTGTTTTCTCTTTAGTTAAACAGTCTCTTAAGTTTAACACACAAGATCAGCACATTTAGATTTGTTACAATTGCTGAATTATTTATCAAGTATCTGATTTATTTATTTAATCCTTTCTCTTCCCTTCTCTTTTTTGGTCCTATTTTAGAATGAGATCATTGTTTTTATTCTCCTTCATACTTAATAGTTTGGGAAATTACACAGTAAATTTCCTCTCTTTGAGTTATTCAAAAATGAAAATACAACTCAATGAACCTCTGTTGACACATCTTTATGACTCAAAGGCCATAGTTCACATTAGGGTAGAATTTTGCTCTTGTACATTCAGCAAATGTTCAGTGGGTTTTGGCATACAAAATATTTTAACTATCTAAAAGTCTGCATTCTGCCTATTCTTCCCTATCAATGTAAATTCCCTCTGTACCTAGTTTGGTATCATGAAAAGATGCTGAATTTTAATGAATGTTTTTTCTGGATCTATTGAGATGATGTGCTTTTTAATTCTGTTTACATAGTAAATCACATTTATTAATTTGTGTAGGTTGGAACATCCTTGCATCCCTGGGATGAAACCCAGTTGATCCTGGTGAATTATCTTTTTGAAGTGCTGTTGGATTCAGTTTGCTAGTATTTTGTTGATTTATGTGCCTATATACATTAGGGATATTTGTCTGTAGTTTTCTTTTTTGTTTCACCCTTGCCTGACTTTGATATCTGGAAGATACTGGCTTTGTAGAATTACTTAGGGAGGATCCCCTCCCTCTTGATCCCTTCCCTTCCCTTCCCTTCCCTTCCCTTCCTTCCCTCCTTTCTCCTCTCTCTCTCTCTCTCTCTTTGTTTCTTTCTTTTTATTGTTGGGAA
This sequence comes from Arctocebus calabarensis, assembly GCA_963573935.1. Lineage (NCBI taxonomy): Eukaryota > Metazoa > Chordata > Mammalia > Primates > Lorisidae > Arctocebus > Arctocebus calabarensis. Next base: position 18,081 of record CAUYON010018560.1, read on the forward strand.
TTCGTTGAGCACACAAGAAACCAGGTTACACTCATTGCATTTGTTAGGTAAAGTCCCTCTTACCCTTGTGTCTTGCCCCCTAAAAGTGTGTCACACGCCAGGTGGGGGGGGGGGGGGGGGGGGGGGGGGGGGGGGGGGGGGGGGGGGGGGGGGGGGGGGGGGGGGGGGGGGGGGGGGGGGGGGGGGGGGGGGGGGGGGGGGGGGGGGGGGGGGGGGGGGGGGGGGG
>CAUYON010018565.1:0-25702 GCA_963573935.1 Arctocebus calabarensis
TGTGGTGGGCACCTATGGTCCCAGCTACTTGGGAGGCAGAGACAAGAGACTCGCTTGAGCCCAGGAATTGGAGGTTGCTGTGAGCTGTGATGCCACAGCACTCTATCCAGGGTGACAGCTTGAGGCTCTGTCTCAAAAAAAAGAAAGAAAATAAAGCCCTCTCCTCACCCCCACCTCACCCCTAACAGTCAGCTGGCACAGGTTCCCACGGCTAGCAGGGCTGACCACCCACGGCTAGCAGAGCTGGCTACCCACACTGGCAGGATTGGTTATCCATATTGTCAGGGCTGACTACCACACTGGCAGGGCTGGCCACCCACGGCTGGCAGGGCTGGCTACCCACAGCCGGCAGGGCTGGCCACCCATGGCTGGCCATCGCACTGGAGGAGATGTCAGTGATGACTCTTTAGGCAATGACTGCACTCTGCCTGGGCAGCTGCTCCCAAGCTGTGAATCCACACACTGCAGGGATCTTTTCAGATCATGTAAGATCCCTTCACAGAGAGATCCAAGCTTCAACAGAGCTGCCCATGAACAGAGCTCCCTGGCACATGCCCTTTCCAGCCGCATCCTTCCCAGGGTGCACCCCTGCTGATGACAGGGTCTCTCACAAGCTGCCTGAGCCAGGGCTTCAGCACACTTGCCAGCCTGAGGGCTCCAGCTGGGGCCAGGTGTGCTTACCTCGAGTCTGGCCCAGTAGACACCTGTCTGGGCCTGGCCCAGAGGAGAGCTGGAGAGTGGTGAATGAGGGGCAGACTCCACATGCCCAGGCCTTGATGTGCTGGCTGCCAGCTTGTCTGCCAGAAATCTCAGCCTCTCCAGAGCAAGCCCTTAACATGCAGACACACCAGGGAGGGGACACAGCAGGCTCCCAGCTGTGTCTGAACGAGCTCATGGGATGCTGTCACACGTGCATGCCAGAAGTATTTCCAGAGTGCTCCCAGGGGCAGCACTACCTTCCTGTACATCTGGGAGGATCTGGAGAAAGGAGACTGGGGGGAAGGAGCCAGTGGATGCACCACTGACCACACTGTTCTGAGCTCTGTCCTGGAGCTGGAAGGTAAGTCCAGGAAGCCTCGCTGGAAACCTGACAGGGGCCCTCAATCCTGAGGAAAGGAAGAATCTCTGAGAGCTGGTGATGTGCCCCTTGGCAAATACTGTGCAAGAGGCCACCAGACTTTCTCATTTTTTCTTCTCAAATGTCACCTTTAGCAGCACTCATTCCTGGGTCTACTGGGCATACACTTTTACTGCATTTGTCAAAGCAAACCTTGAGGTTGAAAAGAAAGCCTTTCATCTGGGAAGTGATTGTGAAAGTTTATTGCCGAGTCAAGGGAGAGGGCGAGGAGGGTCTGAGAGAGGAAATAGTACAGAAGTGGGAAGGTCTTCAGTAAAAGGATGGCCAGGCAACATTTCAGGGTAGTTTAACTTCCTGCTGCATTTTAAATAAAGAAGATACAAAAATGTTACTTATAAAGAAAGCCTGGCATTTTATTTTCTTGGTCTAATAGATCAATTGGAACATACAATAGGATTTTTAAAAAATGTTTTGGCCAAACACTGTAATTGATCTTCCGTGCTCCAGATTTGTGCAGTTCTCACTTGTCACACAGTCAAGATGCAAGTGAGTAGGAGTTAAACGGAAAGAACACTCTGCTCCCTTCTGATGACAGGCACCAAGCCTTTACAAATTCTACCCTCAGGCATTTTCCCATTCTGCTTCCTTTGGTTTCTAACTGAAAGTTACAATGTGGCCATTCTCAGGCACTTAGGTGGCATTGGTGGGGACACATGAGAGACTTTAAGGGTTTTAGAAGGTGAAGGGCAGTTTGTAATCCACAAGCTTCATCTGCCACTGCTCACTACCCAGAGCCAATCCCAAGCCTGCCAAGTGAAGTGAGGTTGTATAGGTGGCAATGCAGCGTTGGCCCCAGCTTGGCCTGGACTCCGTGGGAGGGAGGCGCCGGGTACCACGGCTGCCTGCTGAGATGACAGCCCCTCCCTGCAGACTCAGCCTACTCAGCTCACACAGCTCCCTTCTTCAACACCAGCCGTGGGGACCTCTACAATCCTGCTTCTGCTGCTAGTAGCATGGCAAACGCTGAATCCGGCTTCTCCGCAAGCACCTCAGGTTTGTCAAACTCAATCACCTGAAAGCCAAAGAAGAAATGACATCATCAAAAAATACCCATCCAACGTGAAGCCCAGACCACCGCAGCCTCTGGGGAGTGGAGCCAACAGCAGCCTCACACCTTCCCGTTTTCCATGACCAGGACTCGGTCGCAGTTGAGAACCGTGCTCAGGCGGTGGGCGATGGTCAGCACGGTGCAGCCCTTAAAGGCGTCCTTGATGGTGCTTTGAACAAGCGTGTCGGTCTTGGAGTCCATGGAGGCAGTGGCTTCATCCAGGAGAATGATCTGCCAAGGGAGGAATGTTGTGAAAGTCACACTAAGCAAAAGCTGCACCCAGAGGGAAGGTCCTGTTCATTTAACAAGGAGGAGGGGAGAAAAAAGAGGATGAAAAGCTAAAAATTAAAGAACTAAGCATTCATCGTGAAACGTCACATCAGCTCCATCTTCCTCAGAGGAATCTGCTGGGGAAACAGGCCGTATATTCTTTACTCCGCTTTTTAAGTGGGCTATTCTAACCCAACATGCACATCTACTGTGCTGACATGCGTTGCCATGTGGCATTATAACAGCTCTTATATTTACCTCCTATTGCTGTTGTGACAAATTACCACAAAATTAGAAATTCAACATTGCAAATTCATTATCTTACAGTTCCAGGTCAGAAGTCCTAAAATCAAGGCATTGTCAGGGCAGCGTTTCTTTTGAAGGTTCTAGGGGATAAAATATTTCTTTGCCTTTTCTGGAAGCCACTGCACTCCTTAGTCCATGGCCCTTCTTGGCATCACATCTCCTCCTTTCTGAATCTTCTGCCTCTGTCTTATAAAAACTATGTGACCACACTAGACTCACCCACATCCAAGGATAATCCCCCCATCTCAAGATCCTTAACTCAATAACACCCGCAAAGTCCCTTTTGCCATATGAGGCAATGTATTCACAGATCCTGGTTATCAGGAAGGACGTAGTCACCTGGTACGGGTGGGTGGGGAGAGGATCGTCCACCTATCACAGGGCCACTGCCTGGGGTGGGGGTGGGTGGGGAGAGGATTGTCCACTTATCACAGGGCCGCTGCAGGGGGTGGGTGGGTGAGAGAATCATCTACCTATCACAGGGCTGCTGCAGGGGAGGCGGAGAGGATCGTCCACCTATCACAGGGCCACTGCATGTGGTTGGTGGGTGAGGGGAGGATCATTCACCTATCACAGGGCCGCTGCACAGGGTTGATGGGTGGGGAGAGGATCATCCACCTATCACAGGGCTGCTGCACAGGGTGGATGGGTGGGGAGAGGATCGTCCACCTATCACAGGGCCACTGCACGGGGTTGGTGGGTGGGGAGAGGATCATCCACCTATCACAGGGCCGCTGCACAGGGTGGATGGGTGGGGAGAGGATCGTCCACCTATCACAGGGCTGCTGCACAGGGTGGATGGGTGGGGAGAGGATCATCCACCTATCACAGGGCTGCTGCACAGGGTGGGTGAGGGAGAGGATCATTCACCTATCACAGGGCCGCTGCACAGGGTGGATGGGTGGGGAGAGGATCATTCACCTATCACAGGGCTGCTGCACAGGGTGGATGGGTGGGGAGAGGATCATTCACCTATCACAGGGCCACTGCATGGGGTTGGTGGGTGGGTGAGAGGATCGTCCACCTATCACAGGGCTGCTGCACAGGGTGGATGGGCGGGGAGAGGATCATCCACCTATCACAGGGCCACTGCAGGGGGTGGGTGGGGTGAGGATCTTTGGCCTATCACAGGACCACTCACTGCACAGGGGAGGGGGGATCATTCTGTCTATCACAGGGCACCGCATGGGGCTGGGTGAGTGGGGAGAGGATCAGCCGCCTGTCACAAGACTGCAGCACTGGGGTGAGGTGGGTGGAGAGAGAGTCCTCTGCCTATCACCTGGCCGCTGCACAGGGTGGGCAGGGAGAGGGTCACTTATCATAGAGCTGCTGTGATTTTGCAGATCAGGTTGGATGTTTGGCTCCGCCAAAGGTCACATTGAAATCTGAGCCACAGCGTAGGAGCCATGGCCTGGAGGAGGTGCTTGGGTCATAGGGGTTGATCCCTCAGAAATAGCTTGGTACCCCCCTCCTCATAATGAGTGAGTCGTACTGCTTTCTTCACAGGAGCCCGGCACCACCTCCTCCCTCTCTTGCTCCTTCTCCCACCTTGTGACACACCTGCTCCCTCTTCTTCCAACTTGACCGGAAGCTCTCTGAAGCTCACCAGAACCAGATGCCGGCATGAAACTTCTAGTACAGTCTGTAGAACCCTGACTCAAACCTCTTTTCCTTATAAATTGCGCAGACTCAGGTATTCCCTCTATAGCAGCCCAGAATGAACTAACGCATAGTCCCTCGCTCTGCTTGACCTTGGCCAAGTTACTTAACTTTCCTGAGGCCACAGCCCCTCATATGTGAAGGGGATCGCGCCTCAGCGGTGGGCACCGAGTCCATGCCCTTCCCCCGACATAGGCACATCTAGAGAACACACACAGTGGGCTGCACCTTGGGTGAAGACTCAGAGAATGGGATTTCCAAATCAGCAGTGATCCCTGTCCTTACAGAAATTGGTAAGTAAGGCTGGCTAAGTCACTAAGAAACACAGCTATAAAGTTTACATTTCACATATGCTAGCATCTGATGGCCTCAAGTATTCTGGGTATGGTTTATCAATTGTTTGGGGACAAAAGGAAAAAGTTGAGAGGCAGATTTTTCAAACTCAAGCCGCTCAGGAAAGCGGAGAGAAAGCAGAGACGAGACCTCCCTGGGGTAGCTCCAGGGAGGCAGGTACCAGCCTGCAAATGGCTATTATTTTTCAATTTTTACCCCTCACAACTTTGTCTTAAGAAAAAGTGATTGGTTTTTAAATGCCTCAATTGTTCTCTTTGCTGAAAGACAAAATGCCTGGCTCTACCTCCTGGATTGAGTGGCGCTGCAGGAAATATCCAAAATTTGACCAATCCATTTTTCCTGCTGTTTTCTTACTTTTGAATTACGGAGAAGCGCTCGGGCCATACAAAGCAGCTGGCGTTCCCCTACTGAGAAGTTTTCTCCATTTGCTGTGACTTCTGCCTGTAATTTTTCTGGGAGCTTCATTACCTATAAAACACAGAAAATGCCACATTTATGCTGATGATCTATAAAATTGTCCTCTGTCGTCTGTATTGATTGCCCCCTTTTTTGCATTCATCAGCTGGCTTAATTTTACTGTGGAAAAGAAAGCGTGAAACAACAATCATTTCAATATTGCAAACAGGCACCAGGGAGAGACGAGGGAGTAGGAGGACGTTAATAATTTAAAATCACAGTGTGACTCAGAGAACCTTGCAGACAACTCACCAAACAACCACAAACAGCGCACATGCAATTGCCGAGAACACACAGGCAAACCATTTCCACAGACAAAATAGACTTGGGATGGGAGAGTTTTCTGGTCACTGAGGAAGGGTCTGACTTAGGCAGCACACCCGCCGCATCCACATGACTGTGGGCGGTGCTCACTTTCTTCCCACGTTCTGGAAAAGCACACCCTGGGCTGCAGAGGTAGCCACGCTCACCTGCTGACCCCAGGGAGAGCACAGCTCCACGGGACAGGATCCCCCTCACAGATGGGTCGGTCCCTTTAAACCATCGTGCTTGCCATTCCCAGAACACTCCACACCCTCATCCTTCTGCAGCTCACCTGTCTGACAGGTGCACTGGCAGAGGAGAAGGGCGTTCCACCTGCTCTGGGATCAGGTGAGCTTGGGTTCGAGCCTCCACTCTGCTACTCACTAGCCGGGACTTGTTACTTCCCTTAGCTTTCATCTCTACATCTTTAAAATTAGGGGTGAAAAGTACCAGTCCCAGAGGGTGCTGTGTGTAGAGAACGTGACAGGATTGTAGCACAGCCCTACTGTTGCTTCGAGCAATAAAGACTAAGGATTGTGTTCCAGTGATTCATATGGTGCCCACAAATAAACATGGCCAAGTGCTGGCCCAAGTGCCGGTCCAGGTGCTCATCAGATTTGAACCCAGGGCAGGGGCACTGGGAAACATGCTTGTCCTGAGCAGCCCAGAGACATACCGCGTCTCTCATGAATGTCCTCTCCAGAACCTGCCACAGCATCTCATCAGTGTGACTTTCAAAGGGATCCAGGTTGTACCTGCGATGAAGAGGAGGAGGAGCTGCATTGCCAAGAACAGGAGGATGGACAGGGGCAGATTCTCTGTAGCAAGTTGGAGGGCGACGTGCTGACCTCGCCCTCTGGGAGCCGTCCTTGGTCCCAACAGTGGTCTGTAAGACACGGCCCTCAGGCTGGGAGCCCAAGGACGCCCAACTCTGCATTGGAGCTGAGCCCCGAGGCAGGCAGGGGGCGTGAAGGTGTGCCAGGACGCAGCTCTGAGCAGGCACTGAGAGACAGACTGGGGCCCTCAGTGGTCTGCGCAGCAGGGTGAATTTGACGTGACACAAATTCGTGGCAATGGGAAAGGGAGAGCTCGCAGCTCAGTCCGGCCCTCCATTCCCTCGGCCTGCAGGGCAGAGGTACACCTGCAGCGCCCAGCGCCTTTTAGAGACAGGGCTGAGCACCTCAGGGCAGGAGGGGAGGCTAACAATTCAAGAGGCAAAATGTCTTTTTCATCCAATGAACTCTAAATACGGTAAATACAGTCCCTCTACTTTATCCATACACCACAGGACGATGTCCCCGTCGTTATAGGACAGCGAAGGAGACCATGGGTTCCTCTTATGCCTTGACACGGCCCTGGAGCCCCAGGGAGGCTGCACCTACTGCCCTTGTACTTGCAACAGCTTCTATTCATTCCATGGTGGAAACAAATTAAGGCATTTCCCCAGGAACAGCTATGGATGCACAGTAACCACTCTTTTTTGTGCAAACCGCAGCACTTTTCAGAGTGGTCAATGTTGTTTCAGAGTTGGACACTGGGACACAGACACAGGATGAGGGCTGTCCAGGGCCACTGGACACCTGCTCAATCTGTGTGTGTATCTTTCCTATTCATTAATAATGTGTTTATTATTAGTACATACACTGTAAGTTGACCACCCAAGGGACTGTAACAAACTGTGAACCTACAGAGGTGGTCAACATAAGGAACTAGGCCTCCTATACTGATATGTACATGTCCAGTGTATGAAAAGCAGGTCAACTTAAGGAGGTGGTCAGTATAGGCAGGTGGCCAGCTGGGGAGGTCTTGCTGTATGAGTAATCCCCAGCTCCTCCCCAGACTCAGCTCCGAAGAAGGCACCAGTTGCCTGTGAGTACCCTGGGAAGCTGCTGCCCTCAGAACGAACAGCCGTGTCCTAGGGACATCAGAGTTCTTAGTCTGATTTCACTTTCCAAAAATAGGAATGCACAATGATCAAGAACAGCTACCTTACTGTACCTACAAACAGGACGGGATCCTGGGGGATCACAGTCAACTTGGTTCTGAGGTCTTCCAGAGCCACGGTGCAGATATCCACACCATCAATGAAGATGGTGCCGCTGGCGGGCTCTGCCAGACGGAACAAGGCCATTCCCAACGATGACTTTCCTGGGAACAACAAAAGCAAGAAAAACAAGTCGAACATTGTTTTGTGCTTCCGTGATAGCCAAGCATGTAATTAAGGGAATTTTTAATGTGATGCATATGGCCCTTTGCACACCACGTGAGATGGAAATTCGTCCATGGGGTGGGGGTAGGGGGATGGGCTTCCTTAATGCAATTAACCTGCCTATCCCCACGGGGGTCCTTAGCACATAAGTTGTCCTCTGGGCCTTGTTTCACCAGAGTGATTCTCATTTAATTAATTCAAAAACCAAGGTGTGTTTGCTCCATCTCTACACTCCCATTCCACCCCAAATCCTAATTTACGGTAGAGAGGTCAGGGAAGACAGCAAGGGTTAGGGTCTGACATGTCACTCTCTGGTGCAGCTCAACCAGCACGTCCAGGGAAATTCAAACAAAACAACCCAAAAGAGACAAAAACAGAGCCTGTCCTCACCAGAACCAGTCCTCCCAACAATCCCTACTGTCTGCCCACTTTGTATGTTCAGGTTCAGCCCCTCAAGGACAAGGGGGGTGTTGTCTCTGTATCTCATCTGATAGTCTCTGAAGGTTATCTCCCCACGGCTGGGCCAGTCCTGGGGACAGGTCCCCTCCTTGAGAGGATGACTGCATTCAGGAACACAGGTCTGAAAAAGAGAATAATCAATAACAGGTGAATAGCCTCTTGTTTCCCGTTCATTCATTCATTCATTCACATGGTTTTAGGTATTGGTGGTGAACCAGCCCAGTAAGGACCCTGCGTGCAAAGAACTCACATTCCAATGGGTATATCAGATAATAAACAAGAACAAAATCAGAACTAAAGACAATGAAACCGAGCACTGTCATTGAATGTAGAATGTGATTTGTGTGGTGGGCAGGGGAGAGGCATCTATGAGGACATGACCGGCTGAGACCTGAAATGCTGGGATTCTGATCCACAGCCTTCTAGGAAGGGGGACGGTTAATGCACCAGCTCAGAGGCCAGAACACAGCTGCACAACTTAAGAAATAGGAAGACAAGTCATGTGGCTGCAGCTTAGTGAGTAGAGGGACACGACTTAGAGGAACAAGCAAGGAACAGCAGTGTGGCCTTCAAGCTGTATGACAGATCCAGACAGAGCCTTGAGATTTGCAGGATTTAACCAGATATAATTTCAACGTCTACAAGCACCATCATGGTGCTAGAAGTAGAAAGACGACAAGAATGTAGAATGTCAAGTTCAGAGGTCTCTTGAGAGTTACAAGGAAAAGACATTTAAGTTTCCTAAGAGTCCAAGAAATGCAAAGTCTGTTAAGGAACAGAGCAGCTCGGCGTCAGTTTAAGGCCAACCCCTCCTCAAGTTATAAAGTCCCTATTTACTAGAACTAGGGATCCGTGTGCCTGTTAGTGTGGCCGACCAGCTCAAACCTCTGGTCAATAACAAGCTCATTTAGGTGAGAGAATGACTGTATTCTTAGAGAGTGAGTGTTTTTAACCCCTAGAAGATTTAGAATTAAGAATAAAAATATTTAATAGAAGGAAAACTAACGGTAGTATTTTTAGTTTAAAAAAATCTGCATACTTTGTATTTCAAGTATTCATAATATTAATAGAATCTGGGCTTGTGATTATAATTTACAATGTGCAATTTAAAATTGCTTTAAACATGATTTTAAGAGTGAAGGGATGGCAGGCAAAAATAAATAAATAAACATGATTTTAAGTTAAAAGCCTACTGATAAATGGCATGGGAACTGTCATGAGAACTTAAAGCTCACTATATTTATAAGTGTAATTTATTAGATTTATACAAACTCAGTAAGGTTAATTTGTTAAATCAAATTATTGTGGTATTTAAAAAGGAAATCGGTTTAAAATGTGTAAAAGTATTAACTAAGTTTGTGTACAGAGCCAAACACTATTCAAAAGCCCTTAAAAGTCATTACTAAAATTGGCTAGACTTCTGTTCAAAAACAGCAAGATTTATAGTTGAATATAAAAGTTTTTAAGATTTTTTTATTTACAACTTTAATCAATCAAATATTAATGTTTAGAATCTAAAGTAAGCCACTGAATTGTCTTTTTCTGTGTATGGAAACTGAGCTTAAGGAAAAAAAATTTTTAAATGAAACTCGCATTTAAACATCAGGGATTTAAAATTGCATTATAAATATAAGTTTTAAGAAAAGGAGTGACTGGTCAGATTTCAGTTTTTAAAACATCTCTTTTACAGCTAAAAAGAGCAAATACTTGCCTACATCCTGGCAGCATTAACTTGTTCCTCCTCTTTGACACACTCCTTTCTTACCAAAATATACTCCCTCAGCAGCTCCACGGAGGTGAACTTGGCTTGGGTCTCCGCCCCTGTCCGGATGCACACCTGGAGCAGCCCGCTGAGCTGTGGGAGGGACACAGGGCAGTGAGAGCCCAGCCTCCTGCAGGGGCTGAGCGCTGCTGCCCGTCCAGGGCACGCCCCTGGGAGCCCCCTCCCAGCCTCACAGCACCATACAGGCCGGAAGCCCAGGCCCAGCCAAGCACCCAGAAGCAAAGTTATTTCTGTTGAGCTGTTTTGCCTTTAAACATTTCCTTTGTATTTAGAAACAAATGTAATTACATTTTCCCTGGCACTCCAGATGGTAAGAAGCATCTCCCCACAGCACCACTTGTCACATGCCCCTTTGCGCAGTGGGGATTCCCCACACCTCCCCCCCCCCAAGAGTCACAGAAAGACTGGGCATCAGCCCCTTGCTGCCATCTGGCGGGGCCTGCATCTCAGCCACTTCCCCACCACAGCCACCTTGGCCAAGAAGCAAGTAGAAACCACATCACCATCAGAGACCAGAAAGCCATCAAGCTCGTGTGCTCATAGAAGTAAGAACGTCCAGGCTCAGACGGGGTGTGTGGCAGGCTAAGGCCACCCCACCTCAGGCCTGGATCCCCCAGAAGCCACCTGAGTGTGGACTGCAAGTGGTATGTGAGGGCAGGTTGAAGGGTGGCCCCCCCTCAAAAAATATGTCCAATCCAGTCTCTGGAGCCTGGGAATATTATCTCATTTGGAAGAGTATCTTTGCAAGTTCAATTACAGATCTTGAGATCATCCTGGAATACCTGGTGGGCCCCCAGTACAACAACAAGGGTCCTTAGAAGAGGCTGAGGAGGAGGAGAACCAGAGGAGGATGAACATGAAGTCAGCCACGGTGTCAGAAGGACACAGCTGGAGGACCAGAAATGCCGAGGAACACCACAGACAGCAGGAAAGAGGAGGACGGTCTCCCTGGAGGGGCCGTGGCCCTGCCAGCACCTTGACTTTGGAGTCCTGACCTCCAGAACTATGAGAGAATGACTTTCTCTCATTTTAAGCCACCAGATGGTGAGCCCAGAAAGTACCAACAGGGGTGGGAGAAGCGAGACAGGGAGGAGAGGCAGCCAGCCGCAGCTGTGCTCATGAGAGGCTGTGCTGTGGGCAGCCGAGATCAGTCGCCTGGGGAGCTCTGGGAGGCTGCCTGGAGTGTACCCCAGAGTTGTCCCATGCCAAGGCAGATGGGGTGCACACGACTCCCCTCTATCATGACTGAGGCTGCTTCTGAGTGTGGAGATTCCTGAGCCTCTAGCCTGCCCTGAGCTTGGACTGGCCAGAGGGGGCCAACTGGTCTGCCTGGAAAGGGGGGGATGGTCAATCAAAGTATCTGTCACCAAGTGGGCTAGAGGCAGGACCAGCCCTATTCGGTAGGGAACATCATTCACTGAGCAGCGGCGACGGGCCAGGCACCGGTCGGGGTGCTGACTCCCGAGGGCCCAGGTTGTACACAAGGCCCTGCACGTGTGGGGCTTGCCTTCTAGGAGACTGATGGGATGAATGACAAGGGTGTTGGAAAAGTGGGGGATGTGGGACAGGGGCTGGCGGGTCAGCTGGGCAGGTGGTTCCGGAAGACCGTGTGAGCAGAGGCATTTACGACAAGTCCCTCAGGCAAACTTCAGGTAAGAAAGCTCTGGTAAGAAGCAAGTGGCTTTAATGAAAAGGATGCACTGGGGCCGAGCAGGTGAATGAGAGCCTCCCCCACTGTTAGTGCTCCCCTCAGCTGACCGCCACTGGGGCCTTCCCCCCGTCTCAGAGTGACGGCTCCCAGCCTGGGTGCTGATGCTCCCATGGACATTTGGCCTAGACACATTCTCAGTTGTCAAAATCATGGTGTTTGGGGAAAGGGAAGTGATACTGTCCCCTCCTGGGTAGTGGCTGGGTCTGCTGCTCAACAGCCTCCAAAGACAGTCCCGCAGTCCACAGCCCTGAGGATGAGAAGCCCGCCCTTCCCGGAGCATGGGCAGTGCGGCTGCCTCGCCCCGCACACGGCACCGCGGGTCCTGCCCTGCACACCCTGACCTCACGGTCACTTCTGAACACTAAATGCTTTCTGAAGCCTTCTCTCCGCTTTCGTGTCCCCACCACTTACTCCAGCCGCTGGTTAGAAGGTGAGCTCCAGCAGGGCAGGGACCCTTGCAGACTGTTCACAGCCACATCTCGGGGCAGTGGACGAGCATTTTGTTGCTGCAGGAGGACTGGCTCCCACAGGCTGGGAGGCCCTCCCAGGGCTGGGGTCCCCACACCAGCACAGTGTGGGCCAGCAAGTGCCTGTCCCCCACCAGAGGGGTCTGAACGCTGTGGGGCTTCCTGCCAACTGCTCATCTGTCCAGGCATGGAGTCTCCTCCGGTCTAAAGGGAAGCTCTGTCACTTTGATCCTGTGCTCTCCAAAGAGGGTTTATGCTCAATAAAGCCACAAAGCCAGCTGGATAGCAGTGTTCCCACGGGCGTCAATGTGCAAATTCTCCTCCAACCTTACAGGAGTGTTTGAAAACAATCTCAGGGAAAGTGGGTGATACCTCCCCAAAGCATGACCTCAGGGAAAGCTGCTTTGCTTGGACCAATCAAGGGAAACTGCTCAACATCATCTGTGGGATATGTTACTAGACAACAAATTAAAATATCCTTCAATACGGGGAACTGGATACCCAAGGAAAATTCTTTTTTTTCCCACTTGAGAATGTATTTTTACTCCTTTGCCTTTCCAAAGTACCAGTAAAATGGTATCAGAGAAGTTTCAAGAAGGAATAGCCCTTTAACCACAAGCAGCTAGAGAGAGGCGCCATGAATGAGAGATGGACAGAGGAGGCCCGGGGGGCGGTGGGGGCTTCTGATAAATGGAAGCCAGACTGCTGCAGGGGCTTCAGGGCCTCTGTCGGCAGAACCCAGACAGGCTCCGGGTGTCGCAAAGGGGCCCACAAAGAGGCCGGCTGATCTGTGGCCCGTGTGTACACAACTACTCCAGACAGACGGAGGTGCCAGCGTCCCTTCCTCTCCCACCCCGAGGGAGCCGGACACTGTACCCCAGTACAGGGGCTGCACGTGTGCACACACAGACACACATGCGTGATTTCCTCTAAAGAAACTGTGAGTTAACTATGCGGGGACAATGAAGCTCCCGGATCCTTTAAATCTAGGATTCGGGCCCCTGAAGGCCAGCTCCCCGGCTGCTGTCCTGAAGTGGAGCCGGCCTCACCACCCACCCACGTATTAAAATTCCCATCTGGAGGGACCTAGCGACCCATGTATAAGGAGGAAACCCTGAAAATCCAACCCAGTCCCTCATTCTTACACACAAGTGGATCAAGAGATAGACAAAACCAATGGAATAAAAGAACGAGAGACTGAAAAATAGGAAGAAAAGCTGACTCTGGGGGGTGAAAAAGTTATCAGACAAGGAAGAGTTTAAGAGAGGGGAAAAAAGCTCCAACCCTAATTAATATCCTCAGAGAGACTCAAAAAGTATTGCATCCATATAAAAGCAACTTGCCCAAAAGCTCAGAAAACAAGAGCTTGTGAAATTAAACTATATGAAAATTGAGAAGAATGGCTGAATGTCAAAGCTAAGGAAAATTCCCAGAATAAAAAGTAAAATACAGAAGATGGAAACTTTGAGATAAAAGAAAAACATAGAGAATTAATGTAAGAAATCCAATAATCAACCAATAATAGACACACAAAGGAAAAACAGAGACACAGAGGAATTGTCAAAACAAAAGAGAAAAAAAAAGAAGAAACTTTTCCAAGCTAGAAAGAGATTTGCCTTCAATCTGAAAGAACCCACAGCTCTGAAGAGACTATATGAAAAAAACCACGTTCAAATCCATTGCCCTAGGGTTCTGGGGCACCAAGGGTAAGGGTTACATCCGAAAAGTTTCCAAAGAGGAGAATGAGGTATTTATCGAGGAACAAGATTCAAACAGACATGAGCCCCACATGGCATGGGTTCAAATCCTGGCTCTCACACTTGACAGGTGTCAAGTCCTTCAAGTCCTTCTGGGCCTCAGTTTCCTCCTCTGCAAAATGGGGACTATGACAGTGTCTAAATGAATTAATTAGATAATTAATTTGGCCCCTGAAGCCAAGCACAGTAAGTGCCTTGTGCTCATCGTTGTTGTTATTCAAAAGAACAACAAAGAAACAGCCAAGAAGGGCGGCACAGCCACTGTCTGCCGGGGACATGGTCCTTGCCTCTCCAGCATTCACTGCACTGGACTGTGTGACTGCCGGCTGGGATGGTAGCCGAAACCAATCATCCCAGCCGCTCAAACCACCAGTCAACTCTGCAATGCCTGAATTTATGCAGCAAGAGAAAGTTCAGGGCACTCCTTCAGTAGCTCCTGCCTTCTCCCCACTGCAGAGCCCAGGGCTGCTGTCCCCGCTGTGCTACTGTGAGGGAGGCCAGACTGCCCGGCGCCCACACAACGGGCTCACCTTGGAGTGGTGTGCGCTCTCACTGTCTAAACCCATTTGAGTTGGGTTTTTGTTACCCTTCCAAAAGCCCCCTGATGCATCCGGGCCAAGCCCAACTCTGCACAGCAGTTACCTGAATCATGTAAGACAGTGACAAGCCTTTGGATGAAGCGCTGATTGAGGGGAAACTCAGGGTCACCAGCAAGGCCACGATGAAGGTGACGATGTTCATGAGGACGTCCATCCGTAGGGCGAACCACCTGAGAGCACAGTTAAAGTAGAGGAGGTGGCTGGAGTTCTCGTCATTCAGCATCTTAAACCTGAAATAAGAAAATCAGACACAGTAGGAGGTCCCGCTGTGCTTCCACGGGCTTCTGGTGAGAGAAGGCCCCGCGATTTCTGGTCAAGGTGACCGTCCTCTCATGCAGTGGACGGGCACAGAAGTGCACACGTATCTGTGCTGTTTAAAACCTGCCACCACAGACATCTTTGACCGGCACGTATTCTGAGAAACCCCAGGTGCCAGTGGCGTCTGGTGCTAAGTGGGGTCTGTCTTTCCCAGAACTCTGGGGCCACCGCTGAGGAGAGAGATGCTGAGCAGGCCTCACACCCTAACTGCCAAGGGCCCCCGTCTCGTGCCAGCCCCCCGTAAGAGGGGGGGTGTAGTGTGGAGGGGGCACCTTCGGGGGCTGCAGAGGAGGGAAGGAGGGGCCCTGATGGCTCCCCACCCCGCATCAGAGGTAGAAGGGTCAAGATAATTGCAGGGAAAGCGGGAAGGGGGGGCCCAGCGCAGGGGGCCAGAGGGACAGCACCGAGGAGAGGGGTGAGCCCCCTAGAATGAGACTGCAGAGGGAGGGGGTTTGGGGTACAGTCTTGATACTGTGACCTTACTCGGGGTCTGGCAGAGAGGCCACCACGGCAGACGAATGCAGCCAGCGGGCGCCCGGCAGGACCCACGGGAAGACCCAGGGCTCTTCCCCAGCAGCAGTGCCCAGCAGAGCTGCTGCGGGTCTGGGCCCCTCAGGGTCCTCACCCTGCCTGCCCACGTCTGCACGGTGAGCAGGACTGGCTGGAAGGGGCCCCAGAGAGGAGACGGGAAACCCACAGGTAACGGCTGGCTGAGGATGTGCCCCGCCCCCTCCCTGCATCCCTGCACCGACATACGAGAACAAGACCAAGAGGAAAGACAGGTGTGTAAGAGAAAAGGCCGCAGGCTCCCCCACTGCTAGCCCGTGGCACACAGCATGGAGCGCACATACTATACACACCACACACACACACACCACACACACCATACCCACACACACCAGACACACACACCACATAGCCACCACACATACACACACCACACACACCATACACACACACACGACACACACCCTTGCCACACCAAGCCTCTAAGGGAATGATTTTCAACTGGCAGGCTAAGGCGCACTGGTGTGCCATGAGAGGATTTTAGGTGTGCCAAGAAAAGTTTTTTTACTCTAATTTTTATTAAATCAAAACTGTATACAATTATGGGGTCCAGTGTGGTGATTTGTTATACAATGGGGAACGCTTAAATCAAACTGATTAACATAACCGTCACCTCATTTATTTTTGTGGTATATACTCTTAGCTGTTTTGAAATGTATCTTGCATTGTGTACCTTAGGTGAGATCCCACCAAATGCCCTCGCCCCACCCCTTCCTCTCCCACCTCACCCCTCCTTCCTTCTGGACGATCTTTGTATTTTATAATGGTATGAATGTGTAAGTGATTATATATTGCTTTCATAATAGTACTAAGTGTATTAGATGCTTTTTTCCATTCTTGAGATACTTTACTAAGAAGAATATGTTTCAGCTCCATCCAGTTAAACATGAAAGATGTAAAGTCTCCATCTTTTTGTGGCTACATAGCATTCCACATGTGCCACAGTTTGTTAATTCATTCATGGGTTGATGGGCATTTCAGCTGCTTCCACAACTTGGCTATTATGAGTTGGGTTGTAATAAACATTCCGGTGCAAATATCTTTGTTGTAAAAATGCCTTTTGTTCATCTAGGTAAATACCTCGTAGTGGAATTGCAGGATCAAACGACGGGTCAACTTTCAGTTCCTTGAGAATTCTCCATCCTTCCTTCCAAAAAGGCTATATTAGTGTGCATTCCCACCAGCAGTGTACAAGTGTTCCCTTCTCTCCACATCCACACCAGCATCTGCAGTTTGGGGATTTTGTGATGTGGGCTAATCTTACTGGAGTTAGGTGATACCTCAGAGTGGGTTTGATTTGCATTTCTCTGATGATTAAAGACGATGAGCAATTTTTTCATGTGTGTGTTGGCCATTCACCTGTCATCTTCAGAGAAGTTTCTATTCAAGTCTTTTGCCCACAAAGAAATGGGGTGTTTGTTCTTTTCTTATTAATTGGCGTTCACTGTAGATTCCAATTATCAGACCTTTGTTGGAATCATAAACAGGAAAAAAATCTCCTTTATAATGCCAAGAAAAATTTTAAAAGCCATTAATTAAATTATTTTCAAAAGAAGTTCAAAGCACAGTAAGCATCTTCTTTTCACTCTTTTTTATTAACATAATTTAAGTGTGCTGCAGAAGTATAACTATGGGTTCAAGTGTGAGATAAAAAATGTTGGAAAACACTGCTGTAGGGGGACACAGAGCTGAGACTTGAACATATTCAATACTGAAATTTTAACCAGACTGAACCATTAGCCAAAAGAGGCCTCAGGTTCATCACCATTAAGAGACTTCATCAGGGCTCGGCGCCTGTGGCTCAATGGGCTAAGGCGCCAGCCACGTACACCTGAGCTGGCAGGTTCGAATCCAGCCGGGCCCGCCAAACAACAATGACGGCTGCAACCAAAAACTGGCCGGGCGTAGTGGCGGGCACCTGTAGTCCCAGCTACTTGGGAGGCGGAGGCAGGAGACTCGCTTAAGCCCAGGAATTGGAGGTTGCTGTGAGCTGTGATGCCAGAGCACTCTACTGAGGGGGATAGCTTGAGGCTCTGTCTCAAAAAAAAAAAAGAGACTTCATCAGAACTGGCAGAAATTAGTGGGAAAAAAATGAAAACCCTTCAGTGTTTAACCTCCTGGGAAGTTACCATCCACTGGCACAGCTGTGAATGTCCAGCAGAGATTCTGCCTGGAAGCTCCTCTGACCAGCCGGCCTGAGCTCGGCCTCCAGGCTCACCTCCCTTCCCCAGAGCCCGCTTGCATCACGTAGCTACACAACTCATCAATTCAGGCAACAGCATAAGTGGCTTAGCAGCCATCCCTTCTTATCTGTGTGGCTGGTTAGATTGTGCAGAAACTAAATCACTAGCTGAAAACAAATTGGAATTTAACCTCAAATCTTTTTTTTTTTAATGCTGTAGCAAGTTTTTCTGGTGGCAAAAAATAATGCACATTGAGAAGCCCAAGCCTTCTGGAAAGAAAATATTAAAAGAGGAGAAACCCCATCAGTCCTGCTTGGTTCTCCATAGGGTTCTCTTGGAAATCTTGGAGGAGGATCTGTGGGAAGACAGAAGCTCGGGTTTGTTTTATTCGTCCTGGGTGAGTGGATGAATGCCCCATGACCAGGACACTGGAAGGGTCTACAGCTGCCCTGCAGTGTGGTGAGGCCCTGGGACTGAAATCGGGCCAACAGACAGCAGAAATGTTGAGGTGCTCTGCTATACAAAACCACAGAGGTCTCCCGTGCGTCCTCAGCCTGCCCTCTCCCCTTGGCTTCTGGCTGGACACAGAGGCTCCTGAGGAAGACACCAAGGTCTTTGGGAGAGCCCCAGAAAAGAGCCCCCGCCTGAGTGCAGAGCAGAGCCCCTCCCTCGTCCCCCACGGACACTCACTAACCTGTGACTTCAGGACGAAGACATTTACTGTGTGAAGTCCTAAGATTCGGGGTTGTCTGGGACTGCCTTGAGCCCCCTGTGCTTGATGCATTTTACACTGAACTTTAGAAGTTTGAAGGTGGAAGCTTGCAGAGAAATTTACTAATCTAGTCAGCACATTTTAAAAAGAAGGAAACACTAAGTGAAGTGGCCTGTGGCCTTTAAAAATTATTACAAAGGACATGAAATAACATGAAAAAATGTTTATTTTAAATGTTAAGCTAATTTTTAAAAAACGATTATAAACAAGTAAGAATAAGAAGATGCCATGAGAAGACAAAAAGAAAAGATTGGAAGGAAATATAGCAGCAGTGTGAATATATATACATTTTAAAGAAAGGTAAAAACTGAATTAAAATTGTAATACTCAAGTAATGCTCCACTTACGCAATCACCAAAGATACAACACATAAAACAACAAATGTTATCAGTATACTTTGAGTATGACAATTTTAATACAGTTTTTTTTTTCTTTCTTAAAATGTATATGCATTTTAGGGTACCCTCCGTCTATGAAAATATTAATAGGATCTGGGTTTGGGGCCTATGCGTGATTTTTCTTCCTCCTCTTCTTTTTTATTTATGTTGCCCTGCTTTCCTGAACTGATTTTTACTTTAAAAGTAAAAATACACACATAAAACAGAGAGAGTCACAGACTGAGGCTACCGCTGAAGGAGATCTGCTCCTCATACCTTCGGGGCCTCAGACGCGGGAGGAGGCCGAGTGCAGGAGTCATCAGCAACTCGTCCACCCATGGTGGCCCCAGAAGCCAGGAACTCCCTTCTCAGAGGCAGACATGTGCCCATGTCCTCTGTGCAGGGCCAGGCAGGGAGTGTGGGCCCTTGGCAGTGCAGACCCACCCACTGACCGGTACGGGCCCTGGGAGGCACACACCCATCTGCTGACTGGCACGGGCCCCAGGCGGCACAGACCCACCCGCTGACAGGCGTGGGCCCTGGGCAGCACAGACCCACCCCTGACCAGCGCAGGCCCCGGGCAGCACACACTCACCTGCTGATACAGTCCGCCTGCTTGTTGTAGGTGTGGATGATGCCCAGGCCCTGCATGGAGGAGGTGATGTGGGAAAACCAGGGTGAGCGGCTGATGTTCTCCACCTTCTTCAGCTCCTGGACCCCCCTATGGAAAACACTGCAAGAAAATGGAAAGGGTCTCAATCACAGGGAGCAGGGGTGCCCCTGCTGGGGGTGCCCCGCACCAGGTGGGTGTCTGACAGCCACAGGCTCCTTCACTTGCTGTAGGTTCTAAGGCTTCTCGGCAGGAACATCTCAGGCACAAGGTGTGACTACTGTTCAAAGACCCGGAGTTCTCACAAGCCAGCCACGTTTTGATGTCCAACCACAGAAAAAATGATCTGTCCTAACTCAGGAAAAAAACCAGTGTGTCTGCTGCCAACATGGAGACTTCCTAAAGGCATTTCGAATATAATTTCGAATGGATGTCAGTATAGCCTCAGGAGCTGATTTAAAACCAAACCGCCACAGGATGCAGCTCCCCTTCCCACAGAGGCCCCGGGAGTCCTGGAGAGCAAGAGCCCAGGCCCCGGGTGCAACAACCAGGCAGGGGAGTGAGCGAGGAGGGTGCCCCAGAGCTCAGCCGACTTGGTTGGAGACATCTGGGCAATTCGGTCAAGGCCAGCTCTGGTCTGTCTCATTTTTGTAGCGAGCACTGGGCAGCAGGGCAGAGCAAAAGATCAGCATCATAATTAGGGCAGACAGGAGCAATGGTTAGAGCAACCACAACAGTGCCCCGGGCCCACAGAATCCATCCACAACTGACATCCAGGACACTCTGTGTCTTTGTGAAGGACTTTCAGAGATCACTTGGACTTAGTCATCCCAATAAACCCTTAAGTTTGGAGATGGAGGCCACGAGTCCCTTCTCAGAGACACCGTGGAGCAGCGGCGGGCTGCAGCAAGAGCCCAGCTGCCCTGACCCCGGGGCACGATGCTGGTTCCCAGAGCTACCCCAGCTGCAGTGCCCCACACCCACATCTGCCACTGCACTCAGCACCTTCTGCGGACTTGACAGTCCGACTTAAACAACCACAGTGAAACTCCGGATCTTCATTATCCAAACTCCTTCTCCTGCAGCTCCTGTGTCTCTCCTTTTCCTTTTCTCACTTTTGTTTGTTTGTATTTTGAGACAGTCTCACTCTGGTGCCCTGGGTAGAGTGCCATGGCATCATAGCTTACAACAACCTCAAACTCCTGGGTTCAGATTCTACTGCCTCAGCCTTCTGGGTCTACAGGTGCCCAAGATACCACACAGGCTAATTTTTCTATTTTTTTTTTTTAGAGATGGGTTCTTGCTCTTGCTCAGGCTGGTCTCAAACTCCTGAGCTCAAGGGATCTTCCCACCTTGGCCTCCCAGAGTGCTGGGATTACAGGAGTAAGCCACCAGGCCAGCCACCTAGATCTCTCTTCATATCACTCCACGCCTTGGCATCACCCTTGGCCTTGCCCATCCCACTAACACCCAAAATTCCACTAATCCTGAAACCCCAGCAACATTCATCTGGACTTGGAAACAGCTCTGGAATCTATTGGCCCCACTGCTGACGCTCATGTTTGGGCCTCAACAACTCACACACGGACTATAAATTTCAAGAGACTCCCACCTTGTCACCTGCCCTGATCTTTCTGGAGCTCCACTCTCCTCCACACTGTGGGAGGAGGCAGGTCTGGGGCTATAGGCTGAGGTTTTATAATTTGAGGATTCTTTTTAAGATCCCCAGCGTCCTGCCCAGGACTGAGCATGTCTAGGAGCATAATAAATAATTGTTTTCAGTTACTGGGGTTTTTTTTTTTTTTGTTTGTTTGTTTTTGAGACTGAGCCTCAAGCTGTCACCCTGGATAGAGTGCTGTGGGATCACAGCTCACAGCAACCTCCAATTTCTGGGCTCAAGCGAGTCTCCTGCCTCTGCCTCCCAAGTAGCTGAGACTGCAGGCGCCCGCCATAACACTGGCCATTTTTTTGGTTGCAGCCGTCATTGTTGTTTGGTGGGCCTGGGCTGGATTCGAACCCACCGCTCAGGTGTACATGGCTGGCCCCTTAGCCTGTTAAGCCACAGGCACTGAGCCTCAGTTACTGGTTTTTATGGCAACTCTTGCATAGTGCTTCAGTCTGTTTTTAATCCATGAGCATGTCATCCCATGATCCTCACAACTCACTGAGACAGGTGAGGCCAACAATGCATCACTTTGGAGAGAGGAAACTGAGGCCTACAGCTTTGCCTGTCTTCCTCAAGGTCCTCCACTAGTTTTGTGGCAGAACTGGTTTGCAACCCTTTGCCCCCACCCAAACCCACCATGCTATCACTGGGAGCTCCAGCTCACCCCGGGGGCGGGGGGGGCTCTGCTGGAGGCCAAGGTCATTGCCATCCTCCTGCTTCCCTCAGGGTGGGTGTGCACAGCCACAGCACACCCCTGAGAAGGTGCCCAAGGCCTTTCTCTAACCACATTAGTTTCTCAAAATTCAGTGTGACCGGGGATGGGTCTCCCCTCTCTTCTGCAGCAGGAATGGCGGAGCCCATGGTTAAGAGCACAGCAGCAAACAGACAGCCATCATGCCTACTGGTTTCCTGGCCGGACCAGCGCCTTAACTGCCTAACAATTCCCACCTCTCAGGACGACTCAGAGGCGGAGATGCCAGAGGTATGCAGAGCACCTGGCATTGGACAAGTGCTGAAAATCAAGGCAGGGCCATTATTAGGGAGGCTCCCACGTGCTCAGTCCCACCTGTTAAGCATCGGTCACTGTACACAGTTCACCCCAGGTGTCAGTGCATTGGCACAGGTCCTGTTTTCTCCTTTTGAAACAGTGCATAGACCTACCACAAAAGCAAGAAGAAGCCTGCAGAAAAGCCAGCCACAACCAAAAGGACGGCAGGAAACACAGCGGCCAGCACCAGGAGAATAAATGCCACCAGAAAAAACTGCTGCAGAAAATTCTCTGCATGAAACGGCAGCCTCACGTCCAGCTCGTCCATGTCCTTGGAAAAACGGTTCATTAGCCTGCCAGTGGGAGTCGTGTCAAAGAAGCTCATCGGGCTCTTTAAGACCTGTGGATAAAAGCAGAGCGTCAGACAGATTGAGAAGGGAACTTAGCAAGCCCCGCTGCTCTGCAATGTGGCGCAGGGCCTGGCCTTGTCTCCATGAGAAAGGGAAGATGCTCCTCATTCTTGCAGCCACCCAGAATGAGAGTGAATGTGGGAGAGATTCGGCCACTGTGCAGGGGTTCAGAGCAAGTCCCTGAGGTTAGGCTCACCCTCCCATCTGGGGTGCATCCGGGCATGGGAGAGGCTGGTGTCTTTGGACAAGGGAGAAATTTTGTGCTCCAGAGCAATAGAAAGCCTAGTTCCACTTTGTCCCTTTACCCCCAATGTGTAGACACCACCCATATGCCATGCCCAGGGTCGTTGCTCACTATAGCAGTGAAATGAGGAGGGGGCCAGAAGGACCTCTGAAGCCTTTGGTGTCCCTGGACTCTGGGGCAGGAGATGCCACATTGGTCTGCCTGTCTCTGTCCAGCTTCCCCACCTCTACCTACAGCCTACCCAAGGGTTGGTGGTGCACCCACAGCTCCCTGAAATTAGCTGCCCAGACTCAGGGTCAAGCCCTGTCCCCAGAGCCCAACCCAGTGCCTGGCACACAGTAGGCGCTCGGTCCCCAGAGGCCAGCCCAGTGCCTGGCGCACAGTAGGTGCTCAATAAACCTTGCTGTCCACGGTGGCCATACCTTGTCAAAGACCCTGTCATGCAGTGAGGAGGATGCCATCAGTGTGGTCTTGGTGAAGGTGAAGCCTTTAAGGACGCTGAACACCAGCATGGACAGCATGCTTGAGGCGTACACCCACTGGTACACATGCTGCCCAACATCGGCCAGGACCTCGCCCACCTCACATACCGTCTTGTTGCCCTGAGGGCCACAGCTTATCTTTAATGGGAAAAAGAGAGAGAAAGGGAAGCACCAACAATCGGTAAACAGCCAAGGAAATAAAATTTTCCAGAGGAAAAAACTAAAAAGAAATACGTAATCACTGAGAATGAGTCAGGTGGGTAAAATCACATCAGTTCCCTTTGGGGGTCTCTGAGCTTTGTGTGGTCACTTCTGGTGGCCCCATGACCTCAGGAAGGACCACACCCCCAGCACCTGACTCAAGAGCCAGCACATTCAGTGGGAAGGACAGAGCAGACTAGCCAGGTGGACACAGGGCAGCTTCCCAGAGACCAGGAGTGCTGCTGGGCTAGGTGGGGATCTGAGTTCCAAGAGGCTGGCTGAGCACCAGAGGCAATGGCTGGGCAGACGAGAAGCAGGGACCAGCCTCCACCGTGCTGAGCTGGGCTGAGCTGAGTTGTCTGGCAGCAGCCACCCAGGTCTTCGGGGAGACTCAGAGGGTGTCTCTGTGCAGTGGGCCAACTCCGCAGCCCCTCCCTTTCCTATTCCCAAGGAGCAATGGGGGAGACATCAGAACATTGCCTGAAACCCCAGGTGGGGAGGAAGGAGCCCAGCAACCCGCCCCACCTAACACCCTCCCCACACACACACAGGCTCTCAGAGGACCAGAAGAAACTGGCTCCTTCCCGCCCTCGTCAGAACACACAACCTGGCCGGCATTTCTGGAGAGAGGCCCTCCCTTTCCCCTGAGAAGCTGGCAGTTTTGTTTTTCTCCAGGCTGTGTGTGAAAAGTCAGGGCTCCCTTTGGGAAGAAAACAAGCATCTTTTTCCTAAATGCCATTTTGCCGATTACAGTAATAGCAGAAGTGTAAACCAGAGGTGGCTGATGGATGAACATCCTTAAAAGCAAAAACATCCCTGGGGAGTGAGCTGAGACAAGGCCCAGCTTGAAGGGGAGGCTTTCCTGAGCTGGGGTTCAGCCTGCAGCACTGGAAACAGCACCGGGTTGGCTGCTGTGCTGTGTGCTCCGAAGGGGCAGCTGGCCTGTGGGGGAGCAGCAAGCCTTGGAGCAGGCTTCCCCTGGCCCTCGACCTTGGCTCTGTGAGTCAGGGCTCTTCAGGACCGAGTGAGGACCTGGGAGAATATATGTGTGCAGAGATTTCTACACGAAGCAGGCCACCCTTTACTGCACCCCTTGGGAATGGCCTCAGACAGCTGTGCCAAACAGCCTCTCCCCTGCCCGTCTCCCAATGTCCAGTGTCCTAGTGTGTAGTGACAGCACTGTACCAAACGTCATCACGGAGGATGGGCAGGTGCCCCTACGGCAACCTCTGCAGCTTCAAGTAAAGCTTTGAAACCCCAGGCCCAAAGCAAGAGGAGCTGCCGGCCAGCTCGAGGGAGAGCAAACTCTTCCCAGGAGGGCCCTGCAGAGAAAGGCCCAGGTGGCTCTGTGGCATTTGCAGGCCTGAGTCTAACATTGCACATCCCCTGACCTTGGGGAGCAGAGTCATATGGAATCTTCTGGCACCGGCCAGTGCCAACAACAAGATGCCAGCTTCTCTTCAAAGGCAGGAAGACACAAGTCTGTTAGGCCTCCCTGGAGGAGACGCACAGCAGAGGGTGAGACTGTCTCTGTCCTGCACACGCTGGACCCACAGACGTGCTGTGGCACATGTCTTTCAGCCAACCCTTGAAAATCTGAATGTGGCACATTAAAGTACAGCTGTCTGCTTGTCTCGAAAAATTGAAGGGGATTTCAGTGGCTTGAGTCATGTGTAAGCAACTAACCTCAACTTCTTGCAGAGGGATGCCAACAAGCTCATTGTGTGGTGCTAGGTGCACCCAGAATTTCCACTGCCACCTTTTTGCTCCCAGACACAGACTTGACATGTTCCAACACAAAAGGGGAACTCACCTGTGAGCCCTTGTCTAACCAGAGAACCAGCCACCAGTTGCTGAAGGCAGAGCTGCCAATCATGAGGAGAAAGAGGGCCACTGTGCAGAGAGAGAGGAGGTGCCCTGCAAAGAGGAGAGAGAGGGCCACTGTGCAGAGAAAGGAGGTGCCCTGCAAAGAGGAGAGAGAGGGTCACTGTGGAGAGAGAAAGGAGGTGCCCTGCAAAGAGGAGGGGGAGGGCCACTGTGCAGAGAAAGGAGGTGCCCTGCAAAGATGAAGGGGAGGGCCACTGTGGAGAGAAAGGAGGTGCCCTGCAAAGAGGAGAGAGAGGGTCACTGTGGAGAGAAAGGAGGTGCCCTGCAAAGAGGAGAGAGAGGGCCACTGTGCAGAGAGAGAGGAGGTGCCCTGCAAAGAGGAGAGAGAGGGCCACTGTGGAGAGAGAGAGGAGGTGCCCTGCAAAGAGGAGGGGGAGGGCCACTGTGGAGAGAAAGGAGGTGCCCTGCAAAGAGGAGGAGATCGGAAGAGCGTCGGGGAGGGAAAGAGTGGGGTCCTACGTGGATGTCTGGGGGGGGG
>CAUYON010018567.1:0-17001 GCA_963573935.1 Arctocebus calabarensis
ACAAAGCCTAGAAAAGAGAAAACTAGATTGAATAGTAATCCAAATTAATCTTAGTATGATAGAGGAGGGAAAGTTTTAGTGCCATAATTTCTCCCTTCATTGGTGTTGGACTTAAATCAGTTGAAATGTATTTCTGTACCACAATTTAAGCTTCAATAAAAGTTTAATTGTCTAGTGACATAAAAAAAAAGACTGTTTTGATACATCTGTCAATAACAGTTTTGTACTGGACATACACAATACGTCCAAGCAGGTGAATCATGGCTGCCTTTTTTTGAAAAGTTTAGAAACTTGTCTTGCTGGAAAAGCCCAGGTTAGCAAAAAGAATAATTCATAGTGCATTTATCTTATATCCATTATATCCAGAACTTCTTAATTTTCATTTTTTTCTGACTCACATGTTCTGGCACCTTATATGGAAAGGAAAAAAGAATCCTGCTTTTATCTTGGGCTGCATATTCTCATGAGTAATCTTTTTTTTTTTTTTTGAAATTTCTGAAGGACAGTGGATGTTTCTACAACCTCTCATGCAGTTACTTAGATCTTTGAAACTTGCCTTTTAAGGAAAAATTCTCCCTGGCCTCAAGCCTTGATCAACTGGAGAATTCCTTCAACAAACTTTGTATCTGAATTTAGTTTTTAATTTTCTATAGGATACAAATCACCACCCATAGCACTTCCATGCACATCACAAATCTATCATTTCTTCATTTTTGAATGTTACAGCATTGCTTTCAACATGTCACTTTTCTGAATGAATGGCATAAACCTCTAGTTTCTCTCTACTGCACCCAGTGTCTTTTAAAATAGCGCAGCTAAATTAGGTTTAATTTTCCATATAAGTCACTTTTTTTTTTCCTCTAAGAATGCAGAGCTAGTATAGTTTGCTTGAATCTCGTGCTCCCTTTCATTTTGCCTTTCATTGATTTCTGGCCAATTCACATGCTTTTCTAATATATTCTCAGGGATTTTAACATGTCAGATTCCTTTTCTTCATTTATTCAACATTATTTGTAATTAAAAATCTATTATCCTTTTGCATAATGCAAGAACTCTAGAATACATTAACTCCACAACTGCCTCATCCTATTTTATAGTGTCTTTTTTTATTTTCATTTCCGTTTTGAGACAGAGTCTCACTGTGTCATCCTGGATAGAATGCTGTGCCATCAGAACTCATTGCAACTTCAAACTCCTGGGCTCACATGATCCTCTTGCCTCTGCCTCCTGAGTAGCTGGGCTTCAGGGACCCGCCACAATGCCCACCTAATTTTTCTATTTTTAGTAAAGATAGGGTCTCATTCTTGCTCAGACTGGTCTCAAACTCCTGAGCTAAAGCAATCCACCTGTCGCTAAAGCAATCTCAAAGTTATAGGATTATAGGTGTGAGTCACCACACTAAGCTCTATATTGCCCCATTTGTATTTGAATTTATATAAATTATTACACAGTATTATTTTATCTTAATTTTTATATGTATATGTATGCACAATTATTTAACTCTGTTATTGCTCTACTACAGAAACAAAGTGATGGGAAATACACTAATATTTAAAGAGATAACAGTTGAAAATTTCTCTGAATTACAGGAAGACATCAATCTACACGCATACTTTTATGCATGCATGTATAACAGTAAAATTTCAGAAAATAAAACAAAGCTCAGAGAAAATTACTAAAAAAAACATAAATACAAATTACCTCACTGAAGTGGTGATGTGACTGATGGCTGACTTCCAATTAACAATAATAGTCAACAAGAGACAGTCCCAGGACTGAAAGAAAATAAATTTAAGTCTTAACATCTATACCCAATAAAATTAGGATTTAAGAATTAAAGCAAAATTAATTTTCATAAAATATAACTTTGGAGCATTTTTCTAAAACATATGCACATTATCATAAATCTTTGAGGTTACATCTCTCTAGAGTTCCCAATAAGCAGAAGGAAACTAATTTAAGATAGTATGTGAAAGAGGAATAATTTTGGATCTTTCAAACAAAATATTCACTTTAGCAGTCCTGAGATGAATAATCCCACAAAGAAGACATGTTCCCATTTGGCTCCCCATCTAACCAAAGCAAGGACTCAATCTACCAATTGACTAACCCATTTCAAAGATTCCCATCTACTCTCCCTTTGGGTTTTTATTTCATGTATTTCTGGATAGATTTTCTTGTGGCACAGACAGTAATTGTATTCCCATTTATAAAGGCTGGATCAGCTTGAAACTTACAGTTAAATATGTTAATTTTCCAATGTTTCCACATACTAAGTATCTACATAATAATGCAGTGACAATATTTGTTGTTTGTTTCCCAATTTCTATTACTATGGATTCTCTACTTTTAGTTGTAAGACAGTGTCTTTTAATATTGTCCTTAATCCCAAGTATCAACTTTCACCTCTTCGCTCCTGATTTTGATTCAGGATTCCTGACTGTCATTTCTTGTTGCTCACTGAAACCCAATTTTTGTTGGTCATTTATTTCACATCTAATAACAGTAAAGTACTCTGTTTCTTAGTGCTTTTTTAAAACTATTTCTCACAATTTCCCTTTCATTTTATTTTTTTCTTGCCTCTAAGGTCCAATTTTCCTTTATGTATATTTGTTGAGCTTCTCTCCTAAGAACTCAAATTTCTTCAATGGCAGGTTTCTTTTTCTCTGACTCAATTAGTCTATTGTTTTTGTTAAATTTTGTTTTCATTTATTCTCATTCATTGTTTTAGCCACTCTAATTTCTCTTTTGCTTCCTGAGTATAGCTGATTCCTAGTGGCAAAGATTTGGCATGCTCCATTTCCACTCTGGATTTGTGGAAATGTTACCAAGTTGATTGTCTTGAACTGAGAAAAGTATCTTCTTCAAAATGATGTTTGTTCTTTATCGTTCAAGTGAAGGCTACAACCCATTTATTGCACAGGAAGATGGGGAAAGGGGAAAGGGAGGGAAGGGGAGGGAGAGGGTGGGGGGAGATGGGACAAAGGGTGAGATCACATGTGTGGTACATATTCGAAGGGTCAGGAGAAAACTTCTAAATACGGATCAAAAATGTTTTCATATAGTAAACGAGAAAATATCATAAATGGTATGTCAATCAGGTTGATAAAAATATCTCAGATTGCATGTGAAGCCCCCACACTGTACTCCATGATTGAACTAATGTACACAGCTATGATTCAATAAAAAAAAGAAAAGAAAAAAAAAACATTCAGTGGGGAAAAGACTCCCTATTTGGCAAATGGTGTTGGGTGAATTGGATAGCGACCTGTAGAAGACTAAAACTGGACCCACACCTCTCACCATTAACTAAGGTAGATTCTCACTGGATTAAAGATCTAAACTTAAGACATGAAACTATCAAAATATTAGAAGAATGTACAGGGGAAACTCTTCAAGGAATTGGCTTGGGTGAATATTTTATGAGGAAGACTCCCCAGGCAATTGAAGCAGTAACAAAAATACACTACTGGGACATGATCAAACTAAAAAGCTTCTGTACAGCTAAGAACATAGTAAGTATAACAAGCAGACAGCTCTCAGAATGGGAGAAAATATTTGCAAGTTATGCCTCCAACAAAGGTTTAATAACCAGAATCCACAGAGAACTCAAATGTATTAGCAAGGAAAGAAAGTGATCCCATTGCAGGGTGGGCAAAGGACTTGAAGAGAAACTTCTCCAGAGAAGACGGGCACACAGCCTACAGACACATGACAAAATGCTCACCATCCTTAATCATCAGAGAAATGCAAATCAAAACTAGTTTGAGATATCACTTAACTCCAGTAAGATTAGCCCACATAACAAAATCCCCAAACCAGAGATGTTGGGATGGATGTGGAGAAAAGTGAACATTTCTACACTGCCGGTGGTAATGCACACTAATTTGTTCCTTTTGGAAGGATATTTGGAGAGTACTTAGAGATCTAAAAATAGACCTGCCATTCAATCCTATAATTCCTTTACTAGGTATATACCCTGAAGACCAAAAATTACATTATAACAAAGACATCTGTATCAGAATGTTCATTGCAGCCCAATTCATAATTGCTAACTCATGGAAGAATCCCAAGTGCCCATCGATCCACGAATGGATTAATAAATAGTGGTACTTTATACCAGGGAATACTATGCAGCCTTAAAGAAAGATGGAGACTTTACCTCTTTTGTGTTTACATGGATGGAGCTGGAACACATTCTTCTTAGCAAAGTATCTCAAGAATGGAAGAAAAAGTATCCAATGTACTCAGCCCTAGTATGAAGCTAATCTATAGCTTTCGTATGAAGGCTAAAACCCAGTTATAGCACAAGAAATGGGGAAAGGGGCAAGGGAGGGGAGGGGAGGGGGAAGGATGGGTGGAGGAAGGGTGATTGGTGGGATCACCCTAACAGTGCATCTTACAAGGGTACAAGTGAAAATTACTAAATGTAGAATATAAATGTCTTCATATAGTGATTAAAAGGCCATGAAGGCTATGTTAA
The DNA here is from genome assembly GCA_963573935.1 of Arctocebus calabarensis. NCBI lineage: Eukaryota > Metazoa > Chordata > Mammalia > Primates > Lorisidae > Arctocebus > Arctocebus calabarensis. Next base: position 4,484 of record CAUYON010018567.1, read on the forward strand.
ATAGTTCAATGAAAATATTTCAAATTGTATATAAAGTCAGCACATTGTGCCCCATGATTGCATCAATGTACACAATTATGATTTAATAAAAATTTAAAAAAAAAATCAACTCAAAATTGACTAAAGGCACCTGTAGTTCTGTGGACATACACTGAGGCTGGTAGGTTCGAACCTCACCTCAGCCAGCTAAAACAACAATGACAACTGCAACAACAACAAAAAATAGCCAGGCATTGTGGTGGGCACCTGTAGTCCCAGCTACTTGGGAGGTGGAGGCAAGAGAATTGATTAAGCTCAAGAATTTGAGGTTGCTGTGGGCAGTGAAGCAGCAGTACTCTACCCACAGTGACAGATTAAGACTCTGTCTCAGAAAAAAAAAAAAGGACTAAAGACTTAATTAAGTCATAAGAGCTCAAAAGTGTAAAACTACTAGAAGAAAGCATAAGAGAAAAGCTCCATGACATTGGTCTGGGCAATGATTTTTTGGATATGACCCCAAAATACAGGCAACTAAACTAAAATTAGAGAAATGGGATTGCATTAAGCTAAAAAGTTTCTGCACAGCAAGGGAAACAGTCAACAGAATAAAGCAAAGACCTATGAAATGGGAGAAAATATTTACAATCCATACATCTGATAGGGAGTTAATATACAAAATATATAAGGAAGCTGAATAGTTCAATAGCAAGAAAAGAAATAACCCAATTTAAAAGTAAGCAAAAGACCTGAGTAAACATTTCTTAAAAGATATATAAATGGTCAAAAGATATATGAAAAAAATGCTCAATGTCACTAACCATCAGGGCAATGCAAATTAAAACCACAAAGAGATGTCACCTCACACCTGGTTGAAAGGCTGTTAAAAAGATAAGTGTTGACTAAGATGTTGAAAAAAGAGAATCCTTGCACACTGTTGGTAAGAATGTAAATTAGTAGTCATTATGAAAAATGGTATGGAAGTTCTTCAGAAAATTATTAATAAAAATAGAACTACTGGGTGGTGCATGTGTCTCAGTGGGTAGGGTGCCGGCTCCATATACCCAGGGTGGTGAGTTCGAACCTAGCCCTGGCCAAACTGCAAGAAAAAAATAGCCGAGTGTTGTGGCAGCACCTGTAGTCCCAGTTGCTTAGGTGGGAGGCTGAGGCAGGAGAATCATCTAAGCCCAGGAGTTGGAGGTTGTTGTGAGTGTGACACCGCAGCACTCTACTGAGGGCGATAGAGTGAGAATCTGTCTCTAAAAAAAACTACCATATGATCTAGTAATCTCATTACTAGGTGTGTATATATGTATATCCACAGGAAATATAATCAGTAATGTTAAAGAGGTGTCTAGACTTCCATGTTCACTGCAGCATTATTTACAATAGTCAAGAAACAGGGAACAGTCTAAATGTCCACTAACAAATGAAAAGATAAAAGAATGGACAACTGCTGAGGAGACACCTGTGCCTTGGTGTCTCATAAACATTGACTTAATAGGTAATCGTGATAGAGCAAGTTTGGGAAAACAAAAGGAGAGGTCAGAGAAAACAAAATTCTAATCTGTTATGGTAAGAATCCATGAATATCCAAAATTTAAAAATGAAGAAATAGCATTATTAAACGTCTTTTAAAACATGAGGTAAATTCCTAAAAAAACTAAAAGGTTTTAAAGTAAGGGGTAAAAAATGGATGGGACAGAAGACCTCTGCCTTTCCCTATAAACCTAGTGAGAGTTTTTACTTTAAGGAATATGAACAGATTTTACTTTAGTTTTACAAACTAAACTAAAATACGTATTTATCTATAAATAATTGAGGAAAGCATTAAAACAGATATTTTCTAGTTGCCAAAAGGGAACTGTAAAGGCAAAAATGACCAAGTAATGAAGATTTGTTTCCACGATCTGGTTTTCTGTTCATTTCCATGGTTTTTAGCAAATACTTTCCTACGGTATGAAACCGGCCTATTAATTAACACCCACTACAAAAACTAGATGCTTTGGAACAAAAGGACGGTTTATGACAGGAGAATTTAAACATCTTAAGAGAAATATGTACTGGAAAAAAAAATCTTAATAACATAACAATCTGTACAATAAACTTTCTGATACCTCATGAGCCTTCCTCCTTCGAAATACAAAATTATGACCTTGCAAAGAAAAAAAAATACTTTAAAAAGTGACAATCTTCACTCTTTGATACCTTTTGAATAACTTGGTAATAATTCTGTAAGTTTCATATGCCATCTAAGAAATATCATTTCTCTCAGGAAAGGCTCTTTGGGAAAATTGAGGTATGTTATTGAACTCAGTGGCCATTTGTATTGTTTTACTGAACAATAATAATGAAATTATGACTTTATGATTGACCGTATGTTTATGTTAAAATAAAATTGTATTTTAAAAAGGAATTGAATCTATGTGTGTATGATGAATATACACATTTCTAACATCATTGTGTCTTTTAAGTTTAATGAAATAAAAGAGCCCTAATACATTTTCCAGTGGCATAGTGTCGGGTAAGTCGGTATTTTTCTTACAGACAGTTTTTCTTTGAATACATATACACATTCTCCCCTTCTTCCCTCTTCTTCTCCTTTTTCTTTCCTTTCATTCCCATGCAAAATCTGTAGAGAGGGTATGTTCAATAATAGGTCCACGCAAACAGCAACTGTATCAATTATCTCAGTTAAGCACCTTGACAATGAGTGGGTTGATAATCCTGGTTATAACTCTCTTAGGTAAAACAATTAGTTGTTCAAAAAAACTCTCATAAGGGGACATCATAAGCCAGTTTCCTCCTAAACATAACCTTACTTAAAACCTTTGTATCTTTCTTCAACTGACTCCCTGGTCAGGGAAAGTTTTCATTCTAGTCTAGCAAATCTTAACCGTGTTTTAAACTTGATTTTTAATTCTTCTAATATTAGATAGTCTCTCTTGACTCTTTCCACTCCCAGACTCTCTTTATTAACCAACCATCTCTTGTGCTCTGTCAAATGCCCACAGCACACCCAGTGCAGGCTTCTAGGGTGTCCTTCAGTGCTATGGCTGGATTTCCCTTCAAATCAATGTGTTTTCATTAAGAGTCACTTCAAACCACTTGTACCAGTAGTTTGCACTTTTTTTTAATCACACAATTTAACTAAAGCTTGCACAATCCAAGAAAATGTGCATAGGCAAATGATATATTTCTCTGAAAGCTAATTTGAATGCTATTTTGAAAAGATTTGATGTTAAGTGTTCAAAAACACACAGAAAAAGGTGCAAAAGCTCAATAGGCAAAATGAACGTGAAATGTTTTGAAAAAGCAATGAAAAATCTAAAAGGATAGGAAATTCTGGAGCACCTTAGGAGTCCTTGAAAATTAACACATGAAAACTGCACCTATGTATTGAATACAGTGCATTTTCCCAAATATACATATGATGCATAAAAATAAAATCAGGGTATTTACAAATTCATCACCTAAAACATTCATCATTTCTTTGTGTTAGGAACATTCAAAATTCTAGTTCTAGTGTTCTGTAGCACTTTAAGGTAACTATAGTCAACAATAATCCATAAGAGTCCTTTGGGAATTACTGCTCTATCAGTACATTGAAACTGAAAATTATAGAAGATATATTATAAAGATGGTTTGCATAAGAAAGAAGCTTCAGTTTTCTAATCTGTGGGCTTAGACTCACAAACAGGTTTGGGTCTTTTGCCAAGGATTGACAGAAAATGAAAGAAAATTTATGGATTTTTTTTTCTTTAAAATGTGTAAGGTTTGCTGTATTCTTTTCTTGGACTACCCACTTCAACTAAGCTTTTTGATTAGCTAATTATCCATGATAACATCTGATCCAAAAAAAAAAAAATATGTCTGTCAGAATCCCTGTCCCTTCTGAAGTACTTTTGCTCATAAACAAATACCATATGTAGTCTGAATGTTTGTGTCCTGCCAGAATTCATACGTTGAAAGTTAATCTCCAGTGTGATGGTGTTAAGAGGTGGGCCTTTAGGAGGTGGTTAAGTCATGAAGAATCTTCCCTCCATATTTGGGATTAGTGCCCTTATGAAACAGTCTGGAGGGGGCTTGTTTACCCTTCCCACCAAGTTGAGGATGCAGTAAGAAGGCACCATTTTTGTTTTTGTTTTTATTTTTTTAATTGTTTTTTATTAAATCATAACTTTGTACGTTGATGCATTTATGGGGTTCAGGGTACTGCTTCAATACACCATGTGAAAAGCTTACATTGAACTAAGTAAAAATTGTGATAGATGTGTTACATTTTTGAAGCAAAGAGTTAGCCCTCACCAGGCCTTGGACTTTCCCACCACTAGAACCATAAGAAGTAAGCTTCTGTTTTTTATAAGCCATCCAGTTTAGTGTATTTTGTTATAGTAGCCCAAATAGCCTAAGACAACAAACTAAATATTTATTCAATATATTCAATGCTTTAGGAGAATGTGGTCCTTCCCTTATGGAGTTTAACATTGCTCATAGTTATATTACCTTTTACCACCTCATTGATCTATAAATACGTCTACCTATCTGTTTTTCTTGCTGTTTGACAACCATCTAAAAGATAGGAAATGCAATTTCCATTTTTGTAGTTTCACTTCTTACAAAGTGACTGATACTCCACAAAGACTAAATAAAAGTTGGTTGAACTGAATTAATAAGTAAAGCCAAAGCTTTATTTTGTCTAAAAGTTCTAATAATCTATGAGCTTATCCAGATTGATATTGGGACTTATAAATTGTAGATTTTTCTGCCTTAAACCAATGACTGGAGCTGAAGCATAAATACATCAGTAATTTTTTGAATTAAAAAATTGACTACATGATTGCTCACTGACTTATTAATTGGGGTGTTATTTACCAAGGGAAGTACTTACACAGTAAGCACTTACTTTGGGAAATTTGCATCATAGTCTATCCTCAACCATCTCCGGCACAGAAGTTCAGCGAGGAAGTAACCTAACAGTCATGCAAGTGCTTTTTAGTGAATTTGGTCTGCACAAAAGATGAGTCAGAATGACAATTAGTTTCTAGTAAGGGAGGGCTTTTAAACTGAGATTCTTCAAATGGTGTACTCCTCCCTGCACTTAACACTTTAATCCTATAATAACAGCCCGAATATACAAAAGGATTCCTTAGAACAGCTTGTACTTTTAACAAGTTTCATCCAGCTAAAAGAGCTCTTTATTCCCACTCAGGAGAACAATCAATGAAAAAATCATATATGAAACCTTAATCTGTATCATTGAGAATTTAACCTTGAAGGTCTGCATGAGCCTCTCTAACTCTATGATGAAAATCTGATTTTTGTTTCCAGGATTTGTTGCTTAATAAAGTCATCTAAATGTTGTCAAGTATATTTGTTCTGTCATGTGGTCCTAACGTCAGTCTTTGATGTTTCTGTGCTGCCCACGGATGTCAAGATTTCTTTAACAGATGGTAGAGTTTCACACTTCCAGTTTCTCAATATATCTGGAGCAGATATCTGGGTAATTATGCAGCCATAATTTACTAAAAGTACAGTCACCTTGTGTTGTTTTTCTTGAGAAATTTAAAAATACAGATAAGTGCAAATAACGTATCAAATATCCATGAACCTACCATCATGTTTTGAAAGTTGTTAACATTTTGACACATTTGATTCAAATCTTTTTTTAGAAAGAAACATCATAAAGCGTTATGAATAAAATTGAAGTCCCTTTTGTTCTCTGTTCCTTCCAAAGGTAGTATTTGTCATGAATTTACTTTTTACTTTTTTTCTTTTTTACTTTCGTAATGAATTTAATATCTATTTCTTAGTCTATCAAAAATAGTATATACAAATATTTGCTCTAGGAACATAAAAGAACATTGATTTGTAATTTTTTATTATAGAAATGATGTATTTTAAATGATATATTCTATCTCTTTTTATAGTCCAAATTATATATTTTGAGATTTTTCTATATGTTATTCTATCAAATCAACATACCATGATTTATTTATTATGTGTATGTAAAATATATATACTGTAATTCATTTATTGATAGACTATTAGATTGCTTCTAATTCTTTATTATAACATGCTTTAACTTTTATATTTCTTCATGCACATGGTCAAGTTCCTCTAAACTAATGTTACTTGAAGTGTGGGCCACAAACTAGCTGTTCATCTACAAATTCCTATAATCCATGGCAAGATAAGGAGTCTATGACAGACTGTGCTGTGTCTCAAAGCACTCTGGGTCACCTACAGTCACAGTCAACCCTTCTTAAGGAAGGAACTGATGGCCTGGTTCATATTCTGGTGCAAGCTCTTGATCTAATCGTGGACTGTGTAGGGCTGCTCCAGATCACCACAAGGAAGTGGCATTCTGGGTTATAGGTCTATGATTTTTCATTTCACTGTGGAAAGCAGTCTGGACTGTTTTCCACAGTGATTGTTCCCATTTACTAATTCACAGTCTCGGAAATTCCCAATTCTTTCCACATTCTTACCCACTCTCTCTCTCCCACTCCCCCCAACCTCTCTCTCTCTTCTTTTTTTTTTTTTTTTGAGTATTTTGTTATTACAATAGAACTTGCATACCATGTAATTCACCCATCTTAAAGGATACCAGTCAATGGTTTTTAGTATGTTCACATAGTTGTGCAACTAGCACCACTATTAATTTTAGAACATTATTTTCACCACCCAAAAAACCCCAGGCTTCAATCTTTTCATCCTCCCAACCCTTGGAAACCCCTAATATTTTTGTCTCTACAGATTTACCCATTCTAGATCTCTTGTATCCCTCATGGAATCATATAATATATAGTCTTTCATTACTACTTTCACTTAGCATAATGTCTTCAAGATTCATTCATGTTGTAGCATCTATCAGTACTTCAGCTGTTTTTATGGCCAAATAATATTCCATTGTATGAGTATACAACATTTTGTTCTTATGTTTGGTAGGTGATGAACAGTTGGGTTGTTTTTATCTTGTTGGCTATTACAAATAATACTGCTGTAAACATTCACGTCCAAGATTTTGTGTGAACATGTTTTTTATTTCTCTTTGGTATATATCTAGGAATGCAATTGCTGGGTTAAATGATAACTCTGTGTTTCAAGTTTTAACCCAGCTATCATAGTGGATATAAAGTACTATCTTCATGCAGTTTCGATTTTATATTTCTCCAGTGACTAATGAGGTTCATCATCTTTTCATGCAAGTATTAGCCATTCGTATATTTACTTTGGAGAAATAACTATTGATTTGTCTCTTCCTAGCATTGAGTTATATGAGTTCTTTATATATGCTTGATATAGATCCTTTGTCAGATATAAAATTTGCAAATATTTTTTCAATTAATTTTATTCTGTTCATACTTTTATAATTATAAATGATGTATAATATACCTCAAGTAATCCTGCTATAATATGACCCTTATAGCTCAATTAACAAATAAAAATTTAACACATAAACATTGGTGTGGGGATATATATATAATTATTATTCATATATATGTGTGTGTGTATACATACATATATATATGTATGAATCATGTTTGTAGTACAGTTTAGGCCAGGCATTTCTGGAGGGCTTGTTGACCAGAGTCCAAGTTCCTCAAACCCCTTAAGGCTATCAACAGCACCTGGCAGACTCAGGACTAGGAGTCTGGGGTCCACAGTCTATTTACCACAGTTTACCATAGTCCATGATCCCATGCCTCCTTTTTCCTGGGTTGCAGATGGCCTTATTGTTACCTGGTGGCTGAGAACAGAATGCCTGGCAACCAAAGATTACCATCACCTAAGTCCTGCCTAAGCATAGATAGAAATCACTGGAGCCAGTTAGGAAAGTTTATCACCAATTTGTAAAGTTTAAGTGGTAATCACATGGAGTACCTGCATGATTTTCCCTTCTGTTTCCCTTCTTATGATGGTTATTACTTGAGGCACTTTGCTTTGAATAACTCAAATTAAGTTTATGCATTATACCATCAACTTAATGTAAGACTTTTGACTGAATAGAGACCTGTGGGAGAATGGCCCAGTGCTGCGCTTGCTGACTGCACTTGCAGTGCTGCTGGCTTAGTGCGTGCCTCTCACAGGCTGCCGTAGATTATTTCACCTGAGAGAACCGAGCTTGAGTTTGTTCTTACGTTAACTGCCTGCAGTGCAGATCCTGGCAAAGGCCCCCACACATGTATAGATGTATATAGATGTATATATGGGTATGTTTATATGTATGTATATAAGTCTATTATATATGTGCATTTTCATGAAGAATATTTGTCCACAGTTTCCTTTTTTTGTAAAGTCTTTGATTTTTGTGCCAGCATGCTGGCCTTACAATGTGGGTATTTTTGCTAAAGAGTTTGTGAAGAAAAGGTATAAATTCTTTTTGAAAATGATTGAGAGAATTCCACAGTGAGGTCGTCTCTCACATTTCTCTTTGGGAAGGCTTTTGATTATAAAGTATTTTTATATTGGATGGTGGACTTGGTGGGTTTTATGTTTTTGAGTTCTAGATTTTCTTACCTTCCTGTAAAAAATGTTGGACTGCATTTTAAAGGTGCCTACGTTGAGTGTCTCTATGGACTTACCTATCTAGATATTTCGTAGACATGGAATCATACAATTTGCAGTCTTTTGAGATTGACAGCTTTCACTTAACATATTGTTGATGATTTAAAGGCATATTTTTAAGTTGCGTTCAGTGGGTTTCAAATGGCCCTTACTTTAGAACTAGAATGGTCCCACTTCCAAAGCTGGCCCTTCTGGAGTCTTTTTTGAGTGCCCTGGGTGTGCAACTGGGGCTTTTCACTTCAATTGGTTGGAGCTTGACGTTCCCTGGTCCTTTGTGAGCTCTGAGACCTGTTCATCTTAAAACTGCCTGGCAGTTCTTTGGCTGATTCATAGTTTCCTACTCATTCAAAATTTAACTTTAAGCCTCAAAGGGAGCCCTATGCGTGGTTGTCAAACTCTTATTCCCCACAAGCCTCTCTTTTCCATTACTCTGTCCCACAAATTCCAGATACTTCGCCTTTCCTGCCCTCATCTCAGGGAGACCACTAACCACTACCAAGAAGTCTGTCCTCCTGCCACCCTAGCCAATCAATGGAGAAGCTGATGAGAGATCAACAGTTCTACTTTTATTTACAGAAAAACCAGCATTTCTGGAGAACAGTGAGGCTATCTCTTCTAAAGAGCTGTTCTACCCACCTGTTTCTCTTTGTTATTTTATACCCACACAGTAAAAGCAGTTTCAGCAATGTTATTAATCAGCATAGTATACATTAAACAGACCCCCCTTTTCGGTCACAAAAATCAAAGTATCTCTTGCTTTTAAAGTGGCTAGATCCTCAAAGTATTTCCAATTAGACTAAAGTTACAGCCAGTTAACACTTCACTAGGTGTACACAGTGCCCTTGGTCCTTGACCAGTATCATGGAGTTCAGTTCCCAACCTATCTACGACAGTAGGCTTTGGAAGCAAATAAACAATCTCCAGATGTTGGCATGTAGGCTTATCTGATTTCTAAGGGCCTGTCTAGCAGTGTCCTGCATGTAATGGTTATTTAGGATAACAGTGGCCGTCATCACACTTTTCTCAAAGCCCCCTTGCCTGCACTTTCATCCAGAAAGTCTCTGTAGGAAGAAAGGACATCACCTTAGAGAAGCTGGAGGCCCACCTGGTATCTTTCCTTGTTTTGCTTATTTGATATTGCTTCTTGTATGCCTGAAGAAATTCTTTTTATCTCTGAAGTGCAACCACTTAACCAGATTATTTCTCTGTGTCAAGCTTCCTACATGACAGATTTTTTGGAACACACTATGCTCCTGCTTCAATCTGCACAGTAAAAGCAGTTATACTTATTATACAAGGATTATTGTGTATAATATATTTAGGTATTCTTTTAGACAGTGAAGAGGCTGACCTGGACCTCCATATGCTTTTTATTAGTCTTCTCTCCTCTGAGACCTCAAACTTCCATTCACAGCAGTGAAGGGGGAGGCTGGACTCCCCCTCCCCCAGAAGCCAGGAGAGAGATCTCTTCAAAAAGCAAAACAAAACCCTGACTTCACATCCTTCTCCAACTGATTTATGGTAAAATTCCTTGAAAAATCATCCTGTCTCTTATTACTGATCTCAGCTTTGGAGTGGTGGTGGCTTCCTGTGGTTGTTAATCTCTTGCCCCAACAATACCCATCTGTCATCACAACTCTTCCCCCGCTCATGGAACCAATTTCTTGCACTGTACACCTCACCCCACACACACACCCGGTTGTAAATAATTAGAGTGATTTTTCTTTCCTTGGTTAATTCCTGGCTGCTTGAGATACACAGGTGACTTATTTTAGTAATGGCCATTTTGGATTTCAGTTATTATTTGTATTGTCTAATTACTATACTATATCTTTTCTGATTTTTTTGTCTGTTCGTTTATCAGTTGCTATAGATATATTGGCTTCAACAATTTTTCCTACTATATTGGCTTCAACAATTTTTCCATATTGTTCTGTAACTTAAAAAATATGTGACTGATTATTAATATTTGACTGATTTAAAAAATATTTGAGTGATAATCCTTGAATACTACCAGAAACTTTATGCCCAGAATTTTGACAATGTCAAGGGAATGGATCAATATTTGGAATCACACCCTCTGCCTAGATTTAGACCAGATAAAATAGGTCTCCTGAATAGACCAATTTCAAGCACTGAGATCAAAGAAACAATACACAATCTCCCAACAAAAAAATGTCCTGGTCTGAATGTCTTCAGAACAGAATTTTATTAAACCTTCAAAGAAGAGCTTATTCCTATACTGCAGAAATTATTCAAAAAAATTGAGGAGGAAGGAATCTTCCCCAATACGTTCTATGAAGCAAATATCATCCTGACACCAAAACCAGGTAAAGACCCAACTAAAAAGAAGAATTTCAGACCAATTTCACTAATGAATATAGATGCAAAAATTCTCAACAAAATCTTGGCTAATAGATTACAGCTTATCATCAAAAAAGTCATACATCATGATCAAGTAGATTTCATCCTGGGGATGCAAGGCTGATTTAATATTTGCAAGTCCATAAATGTTATTCACTGTATCAACAGAAGCAAAAACCAAAGATTATATGATCCTCTCAATAGATGCAGAAAAAGCATTCAATAAAATCCAGCATCCTTTTCTAATTAGAACACTGAAGAGTATAGGTACAGGTGGCACATTTCTTAAACTGATTGAAGCTATCTATGACAAACCCACAGCTAATATTTTAGTGAATGGAGTAAAGTTAAAAGCTTTTCCTCATAGAACTGGAACCAGACAAGGTTGTCCTCTGCCACTATTACTATTCAACATAGTGCTGGAAGTTTGAGCCAATACAATTAGACAAGACAGGAAAATAAAAGGTATCCAGATGGGTGCAGAGGAGGTCAAACTCTCCCTTTTTGCTGATGATATGATCTTATACTTAGAGAACCCCAAAGACTCAACCACAAAACTCTTGGAAGTCATCAAAGAATACAGTAATGTCTCAGGATGTAAAATCCATGTCCACAAGTTAGTTGCCTTTGTATATGCCAACAACAGCCAAGATGAGAGGCTAATTAAGGACACAACTCCTTTCACCATAGCCTCAAAGATAATGAAATACTTAGAAATATACCTAACAAAAGAGGTGAAAGACCTCTATAAAGTAAATTATGAAACCCTAAGAAAGGAAATAGCAGAGAACTTTAACAAATGGAAGAACATACCATCCTCATGGATGGGAAGAATCAACATTGTTAAAATGTCTATACATCCCAGAGCAATTTACCGATTCAACACCATACCTATTAAGACCAATATCCTACTATCAAGACTTGGAAAAAATGATTCTGTGCTTTATATGGAACCAGAAAAAAACCCATATAGCTAAGGCAGTTCTTAGTAATAAAAACAAAGCCAAGGGTATCACCACACCAGATTTTAGGCTGTATTACAAGGCCAAAGTGGTCAAGATAGCATGTCTAGAGACATAGATACTTGGAAACATATAGAAAACCTGAAAATGAATCCAACAACTTACAGCTATCTAATCTTCGATAAAGCAAACAAGAGCATTCACTGGGAGAAAGACTCCCCATTTAATAAACGGTGCTGGGAGAATTGAATATCCACATGTAAAAAACTGAAACTGGACGCACACCTGTCTCCACTCACAAAAATTGATCCAAGATAGATAAAGGACTTAAATTTAAGGCATGAAATGATAAAAATCCTCAAAGAAAGAATGGGAAAAACAATGGAAGACATGAGCCCGGGGAAAAACTTTATAAGGAAGACTGCCATGGCAATAGCAACAACAGCAATAATAAACAAGTGGAACTTAAACGGAAAAGCTTTTGTACAACCAAGGAGACAACCAAAGCAAATAGACAACCTACCCAATGGGAAAGGATATTTGCATATTTTGAACCAGACAAAAGTTTAATAACCAGGATCTATACAGAACTTCAATTAATCTATAAGAAAAAAATCTGATAATTGCATCAATGGGGAAGAGAGA
>CAUYON010018568.1:0-12581 GCA_963573935.1 Arctocebus calabarensis
AGGTAAGTCGAGATAGAATGTGTAACACTGGCTCAGCACCTGTGGCTCAACAGGCTAAGGCGCCAGCCATGTACACCTGAGCTGGAGGGTTCGAATCCAGCCCAGGCCCGCCAAACAACAATGACGGCTGCAACCAAAAAATGGCCAGGCGTTGTGGTGGGCGCCTATAGTCATAGCTACTTGGGAGACGGAGGCAAGAGACTCGCTTAAGCCCAGGAATTGGAGGTTGCTGTAAGCTGTGATGCCACAGCACTTTATCCAGGGTGACAGCTTGAGGCTCTGTCTCAAAAAAAAAAAAAAAAAAACGTGAACAGGAACTCCAGTACTCATGCCCAGGGAATGCCAAGAAAGACCACAGAATCTCTGAGAAGAGAGGCTGGGAAAGATTCTCTTCTCAGAGTTAGGTCTTAGGTCTTATAAATTGGAAAGATCGCCATAGAAACAAAAAGGACCACAAAGGGCAATCCAGAAAGAAGGGTTTGTACATATCTCATGAGAGACAGAAGGACCAAAGCTATCCCCACGTCAGTCCACACATTCCCCAAAGCTTCAAATTAAATTACCACCAAATTTGGCTCTGCCTGAAGTTGGAAGATCCTAGCCCCGGAGCTACCTGCCAAAGGGCAGTCAATTTTTCCAACCTAGATCTATACAGGGCAGGTGCATCTTCTACAATGGCAGAGCCTAGAAGCCTCCTGTGGAACCAGGCGGGCAACCTGGTTACTGGTCTGACTCTGTCAGTGGCTCACCGCAAGCCCTCGCATCATCTCCCTTTGCTTCCGTGGATCTCTGGTTTCTCCTCTGTATGCTGAAGGAGCTGTCCTTTTTGTGATGGGGTGTGGGGCCGGTGGTCTGCCCCAAGTGCCAAAGGACTTCTAGGATGCCAGGCCCACAGACGGTAAATACCAACAGGAATTCCCCAGGCAAACCGCTTCCGAATGCTTTCTCTGGGGTCAGTATCACCCCATGTTGCAAATCACTGAAGTAAATGTTTCCAAGCTCTCTCTCAGCCCTGTAACCCAAGCCAGAGGACTATGGGAATATAGTCTGCCCTGTCTCACCCCAACTTCTTTCCATTCTCACTTGCCACATAAATACATGAGCTGCGTTGGTCAAAACCACTCAATAGAGTCATTTCCTCAAGGCCAACCAAAAGGGACACCATCAACACTCACTTCACCATCTCACAGAAACCCATGAACGAAAACACCACACTGTGCTGACACCCACCGACACTACACCCACGCGTGGTCCTCAGTGGGGAAGGGTACACGAGGGGCTACGTTTCCATCTTTGCCCACCTGCAAACTGATTTGACTGCATCCAAGTACCAGCTCCAACAGGCGACAGATCTGCCCTGAGGACCCCACCCCAAGAACTGTCATACCCATAATGCGATATTAACCCAGAGACTTATAATTCTTCCTTTCCATAAAAGCTTCATTGTGTCCCACGACCAATCTCCATAGGCTACCTGCGCCACATACTTTTATGAGCCTACATTTCAGCGCTCCGAGCCTACAATACACATAATTTTCAATTATGTTAGAGCAGCCCGGGATCACTGCCTATATAACATTACTGGTCGGAGGAAATGAGACTCGGCCCCCACTGCCCAGAGAGAGCTAACCGAATCCAGATGGTGGAGGAAGACAGCCCCGGGCCTGCCGACCTGCGATCTGCCGGGACTCCGCCACGACAGCCCCAAACTCTCCTTCCAGATGCAACTTGATGCCACAGGACGGCTGGGTACCCACAAATCCAAGCCCGAGCCTTGAATACTACCTGGCATCCGAGCTGATGAGGTGCCTTTTGGGGAAGTAAGTCTTATGTGAGGATTTTTTTCCCCCTTCCACAAAGGCCATGAGCAATACGGCAGGACTTTTTAAAGGAAGCTATTAACCGCCTCCAAAAGTGATGGGTTTCCCAGGTTCCTTCACCTTCTACAATTGGTCCTTATTAATAGGGAAAATAAATAAATAAAGGGAAGAAAAAGGAAATGAGGTACTGTTACAGCCTAGAGGAAAATCTTTTCCTTCCTGTAGACTTCAAGCAGCAGGAAATTCTCTTCTGCTGAATCCTAAAGGAAAACCCGAAAGAGGGGGCAGATTTACAAAGGGGCTGGACACGGAGCCACGTTTTCCCAACAGTTCACTTCAGTTTTACATTCTTTGGGGGAAGAAAGAAGTTCCCACCATCCCAACTATAAAAACAGTGGGCTCCAGCCCTCTTCCTCTTAGGCGGCTCAACATGGAAATTATGAATTGCCTACAAAAACATTAAGCTTTTCAACACACTGCAATCAAACAGGGACGTGGGAATTCCCACATTGAAAACTGTCAGAATGGGGTCTGCCCAACTTCCATTTCTTTAAAAAAATAAAATCAAATAAAATAAGACCATCTTGGCTTAAGTATGTCATCCTTTGTTGAATAATAATGTTCTGATCAAGGCCCATCAGGGTTTTCCCCGCAAATCGTATTTTATGATATGTCTCAGGGAGCTTAAGTTAAGCTTTAGACCTGTGAGCAAAGTCCTGAAATATATACACCACCAGTGGCCTGAAAAGAATCCAAGCGGTTGAAAAGACTGTTACATTGCTGACAAAAAGAAAAACAGGTGAGCACCTCTGATTTCTTCTCCTCCACAAGGTAAATGGGAAGGATCTTATAAATCAGAAGGTTCCTCCAGGAAACAGCTTCAGCAGCAATTAGCACCTACTCAAGCTGGTCTGACCCAGCCTGTTCCCAAGCAGGGGCCTTCAGTCCACGGGAATCTACCATCAGTAGAAAGGGTGGTGGGCTCACCAGTACTAAGGGAGGCCAAGTACTAGTACTGTGGGAAGCCAAGGTTGGTGGGTAACCTAAGTTTAGGAGTTAGAGACCAGCCTGAGCAAGAGAGAGAGACTCCATTCCTACTAAAAATAGAAAAACTAGCCAGGCATGGTGGCTGGTGCCTGTAGTCCCAAAGACTCAGGAGGCTGACCGGAAGATCACTTGAGTTTGAGGTTGCTGTGAGCTATAATGCCACATACCCAGGGTGAAAGTTATACTCTTTCTCAAAAAAAAAAAAAGGTGGTAAGGACAGACAGCTACTGAGGACTTTGTACAAATTCCTTTTCTAAATAAACAAGAGAACCCAAAGGACAACGATAATGAGGATGATGATGACGACAAGGACAAAGTTGCCAGGAAACTTCACATCCTTGATCAAGCACCAGCGCGGCTTCCTACCCTGCCTCCCCATCACTGTTCCCCAGATGCGCAGGCAAGCAGAGTCTGCCCCTTTATTTGTTCAGGGGCAGGGCTGGCAAACTTCTGTAAAGCGCCAGATAGGAAATATCCTTGGCTTTGCGGCCCAGACCATCTCTGTCATAACTACTCGACCCTGCTGTCATAATTCGAAAGCAGCCACAGGCAATCCACGTATGCCTTGTGTTAATGGTTGTGTTCCAATAAGACCTTATTTATGGCTACCGAAATCGGAATTTCATGCAATTTTCCTAACTCAGTAAATTTTGTCCTCCTCTTGATTTTCCCGACTATTTAAAAATAATAGAAGTCATTCTTAGCTCATTGGCCATCCAAAGGAGGTGGCATGCCAGAGGGGGCCTGTGAGCCCCACGAGACCATCCCCTGGGCTCAGGGCACCGTGTCAAGGCCTGGAAAACCACGTCAGATGGGTGCCTTTCCTCACTGGGCCTTAAATCAGCCAAACACAAGCAAGTAGCAAAGCGTGTTCAAGGGCCCAAAAGCAAATATGTGGGATTGAACTGTCACTGGCAGACTCCAGGTTTGGGGGAAAAAGCTTGGAAAAGAACTCGAGCCCTTTGGCCGAGGTGCCTAGTCACAAGGTCTAACCACCAGACCACAATCTCACCAAAATAACTACCCCTCCTTTCCAAAATGGAAGTTTTAAAAATCCCTGAGCGTTTCTGACTGGAAAAGGTTCACGTATTCAAAAGTTCTCACCCACTTCTCAGGAGGCACTGGTGACATGTCACCATATCACTGCATAAAACTTCCTTGAGTTGGGGGCAAAGCACTGTGGGTACTTTAGGACCAACTCTCCGGGCGCAGACAGCCCCCTCTCAGAACTTTCCAACTACCCCTTTCCCATGTCACAAAGCTGGATGAAGCCACCTTGTGCCAACTCTGCCTGCCACCAAGAGACGGCCTCACCCACGGGCTGAGGAAAGATGCAGCACGCAGGATGGAAACAGGGACGCCATGGGCCTCAAGAGACCATTCCAAGAACAGGAAACTGCCTCTTCCAGAAAACTAGGTCCCATAGAAAATCTATCAACCAGAAAGGTCTTGGTTTAGCAAAGGACAAAAAACAACAACAGAAACACAGCCTTTCAACCCAAGCTATTTCTGCTATTTCTGACCTAGGGAAACTGATTTTCTAAGAGACCAAATTCATTAGACACGCCCCTCATGACGGATTGCCCTCTGGTAGTCTTCCCAATCCTCCAGAGCCAGAATGTGGTATACGTAATGTCATGTCAACACTCTGCCTATCCACCTCAAATGGAGGGTACAGCCAGCCACAGCCCACCCGTGTCCAAAGTCATTAGGTCTCCTGTCCCTTCAAGGTGGCCGTCCCTCCCCTGCCAGTACAGCTTCACTGTGGGCCATTCATACCAACTCCACTACAAATGTCCAGCAAAGAAGGGGTGTGCCATGATTAAGATTTTCACATCTTTAAACTTTATGAAAGAAAAGACCAAACCACTCATCATAAAGAGGAAACCCGAAAAACTTCCCAAGTAAGAGAATGGCAAGTACAAGTGTCCAACCCAAGAGCAGATACCTATTTCTTCAGGCGCTCACACACACATACGTGTCTGTTCAAGAATAGGCCTGACTGTCGCTTCCTGAACCTGCCTCATTTCTCAGAAACGGCAGATGGAAAATTCAGCCCATCTTCTATAAACAAGTAACTTTACCGAGGGGTCCGGGGTTGCCAATTTTATAAAAAGTTGTGAATAATCTAACATTGTGCCTTGCCTTCTGAATCACACAGGCACCGAAATGTTCCCCAAATTAGGATTGGTCATATACACCTAACACTGAAACTTCCTCCGAAGTCCCTTCAGAGTCCTAGGGGCGTCACTGCAAAGTCTGCTTGACCAATTTCTCTATACATGCAGAAGGTGTAGGAGACACTCCAGGAATTGTTTCTTTTGAAAAATCTAGAGAAGGATAAAGGCTTTATGGACAGAGGCTTTATTTGCCTATGAAGTGTGACTTATAGAAAGAGAATTCAGGAACGGGTGATTTCTTATTGTTAGGATTTAGCATAAACGAGAATGTACCATAGTCAGCTGGGAAAAGTAAAGCTAAGATCTCAGAAGGCTGGGTAGACTCTGAAATTAGAGAAGGAATAAAGCTGTGGACAAAAATTCAGTAAGATGTTAGGGCTGACTCAAAAAGAAAAACACCATAGAAAGAACTCAATACATTTTCCCCTTAAAATCACTGTCCCATTTCTCACGTTAAAGACATAGGGGGAAGTAGAGTGGTGGGATATCAAGGAACCTGTGTAAAAAACAATCGAACAGCCTTAGCTTCCACATCTTCTCCCTCTAGGGGATGGCTGTTTCAGGTTTTAAATAAAATTCTTAGGGTTAATGTTATTCTCATAAACATTTTTAATTGTAGAACGTTATTTTAGAGTTCACAACTACATTTCCAAAACCCATCCCTATGTCAGCATGGAGGGAACCAAGGCCAGTGGAGCAAGACCCAGGTGCCTGGGGTCAAAAAGTGGTTGGCAATCAGCCGCACAGGGCTCTAGACCGTGAAGTGTGCTTCTGCTTCACCCTACCCTGTCACTTCCCTTCGCCTTTCCTGGTTGTCTTATCAACTGTCAGGCAGTCTCGCCTGAACTCTCCCCAGAGATGGGTGTCTCAAGCTACACAGCTAAGCAAACATCTCACAGTGTCCTCAAGGTAATAAACAATCCTTCTCCAACCTGTGTCATCTCTGCCTTCCAGGTGCATAGGCAAATCTTGAATTATTTTCCCCTAAGGAAAATCTTCTACCTACCAAGGCCACCGGTTAGGATGGGAAAACAACAAGATAACTTGTTTAACAAACAAAACGTCCCAATAACCAAAACTTGGGATTCACTGGTTTCTTTGTCCTGATAAGCCTTCAGCAGCCCCGCACCTCAGCTATTTTTGCACTTGCCAGGCCCGTGGTTCTGTGGGGAGGTTATGGTATAGCAGCTCATACATACGCCATGTGGATAGAATTTCAGCAGGCCCTTGCTCTCACACCCAAACAGGTCTCTTAGGCTAGGGCCCAGGCCTTCTTTCCCGCCCTCCCTAAAAAGTCACTATTCGAATTGCAACCTGTGTGCTCCTAGGAAAAGCACAGTGGAGGGGAAAGAGTCTGGAAACGTATTTTCCAAGCCCAACCCTGCCACTCACTGGGTATGTCAGGTTGCTTCTTCCCCGGGCAACCTCTTCCTTACTCTGGGCATCATCTTCCCCATTCTGGGCCTAAGTCTATAGTAGGAAAGTGGAGAACATGATCCAAAAATACCCTCTACTCCAACACCTGGATTCCTGCAGCACTTACTAATAAGCATATACTCTGTGTCAGGTGCACTCTAGCTATTCCGAGGTCCTAGCCAATAATAAGCGCTCACAA
Source organism: Arctocebus calabarensis (assembly GCA_963573935.1). Classification (NCBI taxonomy): domain Eukaryota; kingdom Metazoa; phylum Chordata; class Mammalia; order Primates; family Lorisidae; genus Arctocebus; species Arctocebus calabarensis. The sequence continues at coordinate 6,663 of CAUYON010018568.1, forward strand.
GCTGCTGGAGGAATCTGCCATTAAATCTCCCATACAATTAGTGCTACAATGCAATCATCAATGGTGCAGGAATTACTACAAAGAAAGTAAGTGGAAATGCCGTAAGAATGATTTAATTAAGGATGATGACACTGTCCCACAGTACCCAAGACTCGCTGGCTTATTTAGAGAGACTTTCTCCCAATCTACTAAATCAAAATATCTGGGAATGGCCCAGGACGCTGCATTTCTTTACACCTCACCAGGCCATTCTGATGGTCAATCGTTAGCATCAATTATCAGGGCTATAATGGGCACACACGAGTATATCTACAGATTTCATCTTACTTTTCACAAAAATCTTTTACATCAGGGCACCTGTGGCTCAAAGGAGTACAGCGCTGGCCCCATATGCTGGAGGTGGTGAGTTCAAACCCAGCCCCAGCCAAAAAATAAACAGGGCCCTCCTTGTATATTTCTTTGAAAAAAAAAAAACTTTTAAGTCTCTAAGTTGATGGAACTTTACCCTGGAAGTGAGAACAACGTAACCTAAAAGTTATACCCTCATATTAATTGGGAAAAAAAATTTTTTAAATGCTCAAAAAAATAAATCTCTAAATTGATTGTCACTACAACCTGGTAAGGGGATCAACACCAATAATCTCCAAATTCATCTTAAAACAGAAGAAAGTGAGGGACAGAAACTTAAGGGACTCAATCACACACAGTTATAAGAGATCCCAAAGCAGAATGCAGGTCTTTGGCAGGTCCAAGCCAGATTGCCCCGTCGGCAGCCTGCTGTCCCTTTCTGCTAACACTGAGGGAACCCCTCCAAGAGACTAAGTAGGATGGCCAAGGGGTGCCCAGGCAGGACAGCCATCTCCAAGGAAGGGCAAAGACGGCACAAGGGTGCATCCCCACGGCAGGGGGCCGGGGGAAGGGAGCCTAGGAGACAGTCTCACTCCATGTGACCAAAGACAGCCCAGGACAAGCCATCTGCAGGCAACCCCAAGACTGAGTCCCACCCAAAGGGCTATAGATTCCGATCAAATGTCAGCTTTGCACCCAAGTCCCCAAAGCCAAAGGTCAAAGGTCATGAAGTCACTAGAAGAATTCAAAAGGAAGAGCCTTTGTCCTCCCATCTTGCTCAAAACAGTCACCAGTCTCCAACCGCCAGAGGAAGGCACCGCTCATTCCCTGACCGCCCCGTCAACTGGTGACTAGCAAATAATGAGTGCTCGCAAGCTGCTGGAGGAATCCCCATTAAGAGGCAGGCCAGAGACCATCTACCTTTAGCCAGAAAAACATTTACCGTCTTTTGCTGGTAAATGTTTGTTGGTTAAAAGAAATCCACCTTGCAGTCACCACTTTTATTACTACTTTTTTTTGGGGGGGGGGGGGGTCCAAGAGACAGAGTCTCACTTTATTGCGCTCAGTACAGTGCCATGGTGTCACAGTTCATAGCTCAGTACAGTGCCACAGCGTCATAGTTCATAGTTCTAACTCCTGGGCTTAAGCGATTCTCTTGCCTCACCCTCCCAAGTAGCTGGGACTACAGGTGCCCACCACAACGCCTGGCTATTTTTTTGTTGCAGTTTGGCCGAGGCCGGGTTCAAACCCATCACCCTTCGTATATGAGGCCGGTGCCCTACTCACTGAGCCACAGGCGCCGCCCCTACTACTTCTTACAAAAAGGCCAAGTGTAGTCCGGTCAATTGAAATGTTTTAGTTGCCACCTGTGTCTTTACACAGGCACCTAGAGACCAGGAAAACAGCTGGAACGGAGCAGAGGTAGGGAACCAGTGGGTATCTCTGGGAACTGAATATGAAGCATTCTGGGATAAGAAAGCAAAAATATAACATGGTACATCCAACAAATGGACTATTAGTGATCCAGACGGATGGTAAACCTACCACGCTACCAACACGGGTGACCCATGAAAACAGCACACTAACTGAAAGAAGGAAGACCCCAATCCTAAAAAGACCCCCTGTTATATAACGCCTTTTCTATAAAATATTCAGAATAAGCAAATCCACAGAGATAGGGAATAAATCAGCCATTGCCAGAAACGGGGGAGAAAGGAGGGAAAAGTGACTGCCAGGGATGCTGGATTTCTTTTTGTTTTTTTTTGTTTGTTTGTTTGTCTTTTTGGTTTTTTTGGATTTCTTTTTGGAGTGATGAAAATATTCTGAAAATAGTAGTGATGTTTACAAAACCTTGGGAATATACTAAAGCCACTGAATTGTACACTTTAAATGGGTACATTTTAGAGTATGTGAATTCTAGCTCAGTTTTAAATGATTCACAGAAAGAAGACGTATGGTCATCTTTGACAGCGACCATATTCACTTAAGAGGCAAGGGGGGGGGACAGAGTCACACATCCACATGCTGCACCCCAAAAGAACGAACAGAAAGCGTGTGGATGAACATGTTCTACACAAAATCATACCCTCCCAAGCTTCTTGGAAAAACAAGCAATTCCCAAATGTGGTTTGGGGTGGTGGTGTTGGACCATGGGGAGGGACAGTTACAATGGCATGGGAACCCCGAGACCTCAGATGAAAGACAGTGCTGCATACCCTGCATCAAAGGCGCTATGAGGACACAGGAGGGAGAGGCTGGCACGTGTGATAAGTAGTCTCAAGGCACATGGCTAAAAACACGCAGCAGAGCGGACCAACCAAACCACAGGCAATTCAGAAACCCCACTCCTATTCCACTCCAGAAAGCTAAGCTGGCTCTGCGCCTCGGTTTCTCTATCTTAAAAATGGGCATGAAATTCCACACCATTAATTCAACCTCAAAGGATAAACCATGTGAACAAAGTACAGGAAAAGAATTATATAAGGTCCAAGGTAGTTAAAAGGTGCTACTTCCTCCTCCAACAACCCAGGGCATTTAAACCAGACATTTCGGGTCTACCATGGAAACCATTCAAGATGAAGCCAACAAATGACCCAATTTGAGAGGTACAAAGCCAGCCAGTTACAGGGTCCTGGTGACCTGGGAGGGTTATTTTAAATGTATGAATCATCAGATTGCAGCAGATATTAAAATCAAGACTTTCAGAAATTCCTTTCTTTCCCCATGGCTGGGAGCTCTCAAGGGTTGGATTTTTCTAATTAGGTTCTCCTCCCCATCCTCTATTTCTTCCCCCCCCCCCCCATTCCCAGCAACAAAAGACAAGGGAAGCCTTGGCCGTCAGAGAGCACTGCATTAACTTGCATTAGGCAGTCTGCACTAGAACCAAACGGACGACAGGGCTGGGCACATGTCCTCCTGCTCCAACTGAAGCTGCGACCCGTGCTGCATTTTTTTCCCCCTTGTCACATATGAAAGAGGTCCATGGCTCCGGCAAGGTCTCCCTGTCCAATTTTTATCGTCCAATTCTAGCTGTGACAAGCATGTGGCCGTGCTCCGTAACGCTACACCCAGGAAGCCGAAAGGTCAACGGCACGTCTGGTTCATTTTGCCTGGGGAGGCACAAACCCCGAAGCCAGGGTGAAGATTTCCGTGAAGCTGACCTTCTGGAGGCCCCACGACCCCCCTGCACGCAAGTCTTGCTGCCTCAGCCAGAAGCAGCCTGCCACTCAAGTATCATCTTGCTGTAACAAATTACTCCTAACCCAGGATTATGGCTCTTTCCAAATCCCTCCTAGAGAGCAAGGAAATAAACATTCTCTCCCAGGACTCTGCCCCAGTTGTTCCCCTGGTGGGTAATCCTCGTCTCTATTTGCTTCTCCTACAAGCCTTCGTCCGGGAGGTCTGCTGGACCATCCCGGCCCACTTTTCTTTCAGACGTAAGCTGAACGTCTCAATTGTCCACTGGGCACAGTAAAAGATGAAGGCAGGCTTTCTGTGCGGAGAGCCTCACACAATAGTTCCCTTTGCCCACACACTTCTCATCTGACTGCAGACTCACTCAAGGAAGTCCACAGCCCCGTTCCTTCCTCATGTTCCACAGGGAAGCAGCGGGTGAGGACAGGCCACAGTAGCACCGCGCACCAGGCTGTGCGGACTCCCCACATCCCAGAGAGGCAGGACTGCCCCCCAGGCATGGCCTAAGGTCTGAGGAGTGGGGTCAATGAATGGGGAAGGTGTGGAGTGGGCCAACCTGCAGCCTCACAGCCACGTGCGGCCTTCTGGATCCTGAAGTGTGGCCTTTTAACTGAATCCAAATTGTACAGAACAAGTCCTTTTCATAGAGGGGTCTGTGAAGTTTGGGTTTCTTCAAGAGGCCACCCTTGGGGATCTGGAGGGCCACATGTGGCCTTGAGACCACAGGTTCCTCACGATAGCAGGGTACAGGCAGGAGAAACTGCTTCTCTCACCCCAGCTTGTGGTTTCCTTTAATAAAACTACTAGGAGATATTTCGAGCACAATAACCTCATTTGGGGAAGGAAATAGCGTTCTGTCCACTTCTAAAGTCGCCTCTGAAACCCTGGGATATTCTGGGCATTTCGACATAGAGAGTGATTTTGTTAAGAAGCATAGAACAGAACAATGGATATTATAATCAAAGTGGGTGATTTCAGGAGATAAGGATGTCAGAGCTGTTTTAAGCAAGACTTTCTCTGCAAAAAAAAAGAAGGGTTGACAGCACACCGATGCGTGACACACATGGGGGGAAATTCTGAAAGAACCAAAAGACACTACTGAGACTTAAATACTGCCATCAAAATCCAGATAACACCAACCAAATCAAATTCCAGCTTCAAAAAAAAGGAATAACCACTTGACGAAATGGAATGAGTAGACACAACCAACTCATCCTAGAGCGAGCACCACCTTTGTATTCTCATTTCCAGGCCCAAGCCGACCACCCTCCCTTCTCTTGACTGGCCACCATGCTTCTCTAAACCAACTCGTTCTCTGCTTTTGTGGTTTTACTCTTTAAAAGAATTTGGCTTGGGAAGGAGCAGTAACGATCTGAAGCTAACCACTTAGCTCATTAGTATGTCATCTGGACAAGCAAAATCAATTCCAACAGCATCAAGTTTGGGTATTCCCTCCCCCAAAGGTCTGCACTATTAATAGCAAGAAAGTTTCCCAGGCTTCAGTTTATTTGTAATCCCAACCAGCCCTGACCACAGAACCTGGCCATCTCTACTTCTAGAGCTCCCAGGGATTTAGGAGAATAAATTTCAATCTTTCAACGGCAGCAGAAAGATGTGGAAAGATGGCTAGCCTTGACGGAGAAGGGATGTTGAGGGCCAGAGAGGGCTTGATCCCTGGAAAAGACTGGACAGCAAAGGGTAAGAACCAACCAATGTCTCTTTACCCATGTGACACAGTTCCCGGGCCCTCTCTTCCAGCCACAGAGGTCACCACCTGTGGAGTCATCTGACAGATGGTTCTAGAAGCAGCACGTTTGATCTTGGCACTGTGGCTGAGCCCTGCAATCCCAATGCTTTGGAAGGCCCAGGCAGGAAGATAACTTGAGGCCAGGAGTTTAAGATCAGAAATTATTTTTAAATTAGCCAGGCATGGTGGTACATGCCTGTAGTCCTAGCCACTTGGGAGGCTGATCACTTAAACCCAGGAGTTTGAGGCTATAGTGAGCTGTGACTACACTAGTGAGCCTGGGTGACAGAAGCAAGAACCTGCCCCCAGAAAAAAAGAAGCAGCAGCAGGCTGGTTAAAGATAAAACTTAAAATACCGGCTCGGCGCCTGTGGCTCAAAGGGCTAAGGCACCAGCCACGTACACCTAAACTGGCGGGTTCGAATCCAGCCCGAGCCCACCAAACAACAATGATGGCTGCAACCAAAAAAAGGCCGGGCATTGTGGTGGGCGCCTGTAGTCCCAGCTACTTGGGAGGCGGAGGCAGGAGACTCGCTTGAGCCCAGGAATTGGAGGTTGCTGTGAGCTGTGATGTCACAGCACTCTATCCAGGGTGACAGCTTGAGGCTCTGTCTCAAAAAAAAAAAAAAA
>CAUYON010018573.1:0-12301 GCA_963573935.1 Arctocebus calabarensis
GCTTGGGTCAGGTTCGAACCTGCCAGCCCCAGTGCATGTCCTGGACCCCTAGCCACTGAGCTACAGGTGCTGAGCCTCATTTTTTTGTAATGGTAAAAAACCCAAGAAACTTAACATCCAACACAAACAGATTGCTCAACTAACCAATGATCAATCCAACCCTTTGAATAATATGTAGTTCTTAAAAATAAAATTTTAGAAGAATATTAAATCATTTGAGAAAATATATTACAAAACACCATACACAAATATATACAGTAGAATTTCTGTAAGTTGACCACCCAAGGGACTGTAACAAACTGGTCAACATACAGAGGTGGTCAACAGAAGGAGTTCCCCTCTTCCATAGAGCATCTGGGGTGCATATCCAGTTTATGAAAATTAGGGGTACTTATCAGCACGAGGCTTAGTTCCTTGTGTTGCCCACTTCCACGTGTCCTACTGTGCACACCAGCAGTGGGGTCATAGGGAATTCTCTTTGCACTTTTCTTTGTGCTTTTATGACTTTATCCAACTCATAAAAATGATCATAAAGTGCTTTTGTAGTATATGTACATATATAAAACACATATATATATTAAGATACATACTGTATGTGTCATTCTGGTAATCCCACTCCCTTTCTGATGTCACCAGCTTTATTATACCACAAGTCCTACAGTAGCTGGACACCTGCCATACGAATGTTCACACTTCCCCCAGTGCAAGAGGGAAGTCATTGTGATAGTCATATAAGTCCTTGTTTACACTACTAAAGTGTCACATTCATTTTTTTTTTTTTTTTAGGTAAAGTAGCTTCTAAGCAAAATGAATAACTCAATGATGCAGGAGTCCAAACATAAAATTATGTTTTATGGCTTGGTGGGTCCTTAAAACGATGTCATGGTTGTCATAGGATCATTTCAACTTGACCATCCATAAGGTCCTAATAGTGGTCTAGATGGCCTTAGAGGTTTCACTGTGAGTTCCCTGAGGGTAGGATGTGTTCAGAAACCCTTCGGTGAATGGGACTGTTTGTTAACTCCAATAGACAATTATGAAGGGCAATTAAAAATTTAAATTATGTTAATAGGCCAGAGAAAAATGACTGTTTGCAGAAATCAGTGGCAATTACCAGACATAATGGTTCTCAATTAGGCTGGAGGGGATTTTCAGTCATTCATAATTCACTATCTTAAATGTATCATAAAACAGTAATTGTCACTTGTTAATAAAACTTAAAAACAACATAGCTATCTTGTATAGAAAGTAACTCTTTCTCCCTTCTCCCCCGCCACTTTTAAAAAAATGTGTATTCTTAATTTAAAAATGTAGCTAGCTAGTTCGAAATACAACCAATGTGGATGTGTATAAAATAAAATAGAAGTGCAGCCCTTCCTGGCCCTCTACCTGCACTTCCCAGGGGTAACCAGTGTTTTATCAATTCAGTGAGTATTCTTCCTCCCAACTGCCTCTTTGCTTCTATTAAAAAGGGGAGGGGAGTTGGAGAGACTGTCCAAGGAATATGTTGTATTGATATTTTTAGTCAATTAAAGGTGAAAACATAAAAACATTATCTTGCTGCTTCTGCTGTGTTTATCTTTCCAAGGTTTTTGATTTTTTTCAAATTTTTATATTCATACGCAGTTCCCATTACCCCGAGGAATACAGCCAGCATTCATGCACATCCTTACAAGTCTATTCTCTGGCCATGCAGTTTGCTGCATAAATTGCACTGTATATGTGATATGACTCAAGGACTCTGTCCAGTTGGTTCTATGCTTTTATTTCTGGTGTCCCAGGGAGAACAACAACAAAAAATAAAAACCAAACCAAACCAAACCAAAAGAAGCAAGAGAGAGAAGGAGAGGGGAGAAGGGGGCAGGGGAGAGTAGAGAGCAACTCTTAAATAAGTACAGGATGAAATGAATAGGTTTACCTCTCACCGAATACACACTGGAGAGTGCCTTTTTCATCTTCTAGCATGGATCACACCAAAAGACTGACAGCCACCTTCTCAGTTAGAAAACCACCTTGCCACCTTGCCCAGTGAAAAACCTTTACTGCAAGTTCATGTCCCAAATTGCAGCTCTGCACCCAAAAGAAAGACTGACGCAAAGATGAAAGAGTTCTGCCTGTCCTCATGCAATGACAGTCTCACCGGTGAGTTGCAGTTCAACTGTATTTTCAGAAACTTTTCTAAGAGGATGTTCTAGGCTACTCTGAGTCGGGCACTTTGTAAACATGACCTTATTTAATTTTCACCATTACCCTTTGGTATGGAGATTTTCATGTTCCCTCCCCCCCATTACAGTTGAGGGTCACATGCCATGCTTAGGGTGACACTGAATGGCAGTGTAGGGATTTGGACCCAGATATTTCTTGACCCAAAGTCCCTAATACCTTTCCCTCCAACACAGGGTCCGTTGGTTGACACTACACAGATGCAGCTATGAGATGTCAGTTTATGACAGTTGAACTTATGACTGCCCTGTTCTTCCTTCTTTCATGAAAGTGATGTTACTCACAAAGAGGTATTTAATTAAGCCCATGAAATCAGCTGCCAATACACAACTGATCCCACTTTCGAACATTGTTCAAAAGTACTTGCAGCAGTGAAGACTGCCTGAGTTTGCTTTGAAATAGTCATCATGAAGGAAGGAAGGAAACGCATCTACAGTCTACCCCTCCTTGGACCTATGTCTTAAAAGGTCTCAGTGGGTACAGAGCATCCAGGACGTACATTATGCGATAAGATCTACACAGGGCTGGCTTCTTCCAGTCATTCCCATCTCAGTGCAGGTTCCTTCTCCAGAGCTGTTACCCGCCTATCCTGTCTAAGGCAGAGGCTGTACACCATGGCTTGCTCTGCCACATCCCTCTACTCCTACCCTCTGATATTTTTAATTGCTGTCTCTGTTTGTGCTTGTCTCACCTGCAGGAATGTCAGCTCCACCACCCCAAGGTCCTTGTCTGACGCGATTCCTCCTGTAACCTCACATCCAACCCGGGGCCACAGGTCCAGAAGGACTTGTTAAATGAATGAATAGATGCTTGTAAAATGAAGCACCTGTTTTCCTTAACAGTTTAGGCTTGAATTTCTAGGCAGGGGTCTTTTATTTATAAGAGTCTATAGGAAAGGAGAACAATTGGGTCATACGTAGATGATCAGTTGGAGTTGGCGGCTCTCATGGAGAAAGAATGGCTGAGATAAATGACAAAGATTTGGAAAGGATGGGGAAACAAGGAACCTTCTTCACGCTGACCCCATTTGAGGCTAATTCAGTGCAGCACCTCAAAGTGGCAAAAACAAAGTGTCAGCATTTCTCTGCCTGGGAACAGACTGGCTGGCCCACAAGCAGGATGCATTTTCCGTGTATTTCAGCTCTCTCATCCGGAGTGAGACGCTTTCTCTTGAATAGAGATGTTTCAAACTACCAACTCTAGGAAGTTGCTCCGGCAAGGACTATGATGGGGTTTGGGTCAACCAATGAGCATCAGGAGAGGAGCATCACCGGTCCCATGTGACTTTCTTCACTAGAATGTGTCACAAGATAGGTTGTGAAAGCAAACACTTCAGTCTTTTGGACTGAGCCGTATTAACCCATTTCTTTCCTCCTCTGGAAGATCAAGGACATTTTCACCATTAAATTACATGCCTCTAGCTGAGTCTTAAGTGCCTTTGCCCATTTGATTCTATCACTTGCCTCAATTTCTTTTTCCTTGTCCAAGTTATTTGTACTTGACTCATAAAGTAAAAGATATTAATTCTATTAATGTTTTTCAAAACTTTTAATGATGTTTGTGGACTAATTTTAATAAGGTAAAATGTTTTCCTTATAAATTAAACAATACTTAATAAAAACTTTAAATAACTAAGAAATGCTTAAATAAAAATGAAAAATACCAGGGGAGGGTAATTGGTGGGGCCACGCCTATGGTGCATCTTAGAAGGGTCCAGGCGAAACTTGCTAAATGCAGAGTACAAATGTCTTCATACAATAACTAAGCAAATGCCATGAAGGCTATGTTAAACAGTTTGATGAAAACATTTCAGATTGTATATGAAGCCAGCACATTGTACCCCTTGATTGCACTAATGTACACAGCTATGATTTAATAAAAAAAAAAGAAAAATACCCTATTTACTATAGCCCACCCTCTTATTTCATTTACCCTTCCTTTTGCTAGAAAACCCTGTTTCTAGATATAACCATTCTTTATAATTTGGTGGGTGTCCAGGGATGTGCTGATAAAGGCTTAGCATTTATTTCTCCAGAAAAAAAAGGAAAGCCCTTCTTTGTGGCATTTTCAGACTTTTGTGGAGTAAATACTCTCACAATTGACAATTTTAAGTTAAGAATATGAAGAAACTGGGGGCCGGGCGCGGTAGCTCATGCCTGTATTCCCAGCACTCTGGGAGGCTGAGGTGGGTGGATTGTCTGAGCTCACAAGTTCGAACTCAGCCTGAGCCAGAGGAAGATCCTGCCTCTAAAAATAGCTGCCTGTAGTCCCAGCTACTCAGGAGGCTGAGGCAAGAGAATCACTTGAGCCCAAGAGTTTGAGATTGCTGTGAGCTGTAACACCATGGCACTCTACCGAGGGTGACAGGTGAGACTCGGTTTAAAAAAAAAAAAAAAAAAAAGAAGAAGAAGAAATTTGGAAGGCATATTGTATATTGTATATTAAGCTTTTACAAGCCAATGCAAACTGGCTGTAGTACCCCCCCTGTGTCTATCTTTCTGAACAATCTATATTTCTTTCTCCCTCCCTTCCTTGACTTCTTTCTTTTTATTGCTTTTTTCTCTTTTCTCCCTTCTATCTTTCTTTCCATCCATCCTTCCACCCACCCATCCAAAAACGCTTGCATCCATCCTTATACCAACACGTGAATTAACATCTTACATAAACATTATGCCTTTTGTTTCACAACTTTTCTTTTTTTCACATAATGTATTGAAGCAGCTCAATAGCTCTGCATTTTGAAAATTCCTTTACACTCATTGGAACTGGAAACCCCATGCTAGCTAGCTCAACAGCAAAGCTGGGAATCTTTCCCTTGGTGTGCAGAGAAGCCTGTGGGCCTGTGAGCGTGTGTGTGTGAGTGCACACTTGCTGCAGTCTATCTATTGTAAAAGGGAGTCATTCATCATTGGGCAGCAGGTTCTGCTCAGATGGTTTATTGTCCTGACCTCATTAAAAGCATGTAATCCACACAGTGCCGTAAATCTATGCCTCTAAATACTTTCCTCTTTAATTTTTTAATACTGCACACATGAAGGGAAAGGTTAAAGCCAATTAAAAGAGATACAAATACCATTATTACTGCCCTGACAAACAGTTAGTTATTGGATTTGGTCGTTTCAGTTTAGAAAGCCATTATTTTTGTTCCTGAATGAATTAGTAATCAAGCTGTTTATCGACTTGTCTCATCTCAGAGATGCTAAATATTTTTTTGGTCCATTCTCTCTCTCAATTGGCATCATTTCTACACACTTAAAATTACCGACAACTTAAGGTCTAAGTGCAAACAGTCCTGCACAGCTGCACGTGAAATCCACATACCAGCAGGACTGTCACTTTCATCGCGGTCCAGGAAGAAGAGTCGCTCACTCATTTCCTTTTTATGCAGCAAAGAGTTGTCACTGCTGTTGTTGTTTTCCCCTCCCATTAAGGCTATTATGTGATACTGACAGATGCTTAAAAGCATTTTAGAGCTGAAAGAATGGTTGGGAAAATTGCTGCAAGAGGACTGACAAATGATCTTCCTGTCCACAAGGTTCTTAGTTCCCGGGCAAAATGGACCAAAAGAATAAAAGAAAGGAGAAGGAGTCATTAATGTATGAACTTGGTATTGCTTTCTGATGTGAGTTCATACTTTCCATTGCATTTGGCCAAAAACATGAGTGTGTTTATGAAAAGGCTGCAGTAACGTAAAAAGCCGCACGGAACTGTTGTGCAGTGGGGCGAGGCTTGCTTGGTGCCCCCTTCCCTGCAGTCTCACTCTTCACTCCTCTAGGAATAGAACATGGGCCCTATGGGACCTGAGAAGGTCCCGGGAGATGTAGGAGTAGATCTTCCATTTGGGCTACTTTGTTTATTTATGTAATTGCCACCCATCCATCCCGAGTGTTTTGTGAGATGTGATAAATTGTGAGGAACCACAACCACAACCAGCTGGCTTCAAGATAAACTTGGATTCACAGAACCATATTAACAGACATTTTTGCAACTCATAATTCATATGAGTGGCCCATCATCTTTCCATCAGAGGTCACAGTTAGGTATTTATGAGAAGAAGAAGGAAAAGAATGCCTGTAGAAAAATACAGAGCAACACTTGGTACAAAGAGAACAGAAGGACATACATTTATAAGGCAACTCATGACACAAAGCAAGACAGAGGGTGAAACTATTTTAAAAGTGAGGGGTAAAGAGGTAACGCGAAGATTTTCTACATTATCTTTCCTCTGGGAAACTAGGACAGTGGTCCTTTGAGTGGTGCAGTAGCACCCCCATTCTCTGAGAACTTGTTAGAAATGTAAATTTGAGGACCCACTTGGACATACTGAGTCAGAAACGGGGCCTGGGGCCCATCCATCTGTGTTTTAATAAGTCCTCCAGAGGATTCTGATGTCCACTCAAGGTCGAGAACCTCTGTTCTAGGGAGTACAGACTTCTTAACTGCTTCTCTAAGTCCAGCCTTGCAGCCAGTTATGCATTTTTCAATCTTAACTGACCACTCTCTCTTTTATCTGCCTGCTGTATTTCCTGCCTCCTCGACCACACCCCAAAGTACGTATCCTGCTCTCTTACTAGACCAGCGATTTTCAACTGGTGTGCCGAGAAAATTTTTAAACATCATTAATTAAATTATTTTCGAAAGAAGTTCAAAGCACAGTAAATATATTTTCTCTTAACTCTTTTTTTTTTTGATCAACAAAATTTAAGTGTGCCCCCAAGTTTAATTATAGGTTGAAGTGTGCTGTCAGAAGAAAAGGTTGGGAAATTTTGGGTTAGACGGTAAACTCCTTGAGGCCAGTAATGAATGATTCACTTCATTATTCTCTGCCCAGTAAGGGGTCTAGAACCGAAAGCTACTTAGGATATTAATTACAAGATAAAGTGGCTAAACAAAGCTTAATGAATAAAAAACTAGACATTTAGAGGTATTTAGCTCCAGTAAAGTTATTTGTTTTAACTAGATAAATAAGACCTGGTCCTAAGTAAAAATGACTTCTGTTTCCTTTAAAAAGGAAAGAAGAAAAAATGATCAAAAGAACATTCTTAAACAACTTTTAATAGGTTCTGTTTATTTGCTTAAGGAATGAAAGAAAGAACTGAACACACTAATGGCTTCATATAAAATGTGTTCACAATCCAGTTGGTTTTGAATATTCCTAAAATGGTTTCACTTTCAGATAGGACCCACATGTCCATCAGATGACAGACACCCAAATGGAAAGTATTCAAAATATGGGCTCAATAAGCCCCCAAGGACGATCGGCAGCAGTCCTTGGAAATAGGTAGGAAAATAAGGGCAGTTCTTGGACAGAAGAGGTATCCTGAGACCGTAACAAGTGCCTCTCTGCAGGCCGTGGAACGACCTGGGATATGGAGACATTAGCTCTTTTTGGCCTTCACTGACACTCAGAAGGTGTTCTGCTCAGCTTCTCTTTTCCACCTTGAGATTCATCATGGCATCACATGCAAGCTGGTGAAGATCTACTTTATGTAAACTTTCAATGCCTGCCTCTGTGAGATTTTAGCATCAGATCACCTGGATTCTAATTCAAGCTCCAACATGTTGGAGTCAATTTAGCTTTTCTGAACTCCATTTCCTCATCTGCAAAATGGGCACAATTAGTATATGTGAAAACTAAATGAAAAGATATACAGTTATTCTACCCATGTCAATTGTTTGACAAATAAGAACTTAATAAATATTAGCTATTATAATTAACCAATATTACTATGTGCTATTAGGGTTATTTAGACTGAAATTCCTGGGCCCCTGGAGATCTGTGAAATGGACAAAAAGGTGTCCAGAAGGTCCCTGAAATAACTTGCAAATTGTCTCATGTTTGTGCATGTTCTTTTCAGCTGGGCCTAGAGAACTGTATTGAGATGCTCAATGCAGTTCACTTCTCCTATATGGTAAAGAATTCTGGGCTGAGATGTTAGTAGCCTGACTGTGTCTCCGACAAGCTGACCAGGAAAATGCAGAAGTGACTCTAAGGCTGGTGGCTCGCTGCACGTATGATGCGCAGCTCTGAGACTTCCATTTTTTAATTCCACACTGCGAATGTTTGTTTATTTTTCTTCTACTACCTCCTAACAGAAAATAGCATTTTGAAGGCATTCTGCCACAAAGATAGGCAGTTAATTTTCACCTCGAACACCGCTAAGATTTAAGAAAATAAGAGTGCTTCAATTTACTGCTCCTAACCTGCCACGAACAACATTCTCAACAGCAGCAAGAGTTCATCTGGAAAACCTGCTCTGTTTCTGTTGGGCTTCTGCAGTTGCCTAGCTACACTGGGGACCATGTGAGGAAGGCAGAGAGCACGGTTTGCTCTTGTACCCTGTCCTAACCCACTCCAAGCCTTGAGCACACTCTTTCCCTCCCTGGTTCTTTGATTCTTTATCAACCCCAAAGGAGTTATCCTCAATCACTAATTCCCAACCTTCATGTAGGAAAGCCCCCAGATTCAATGTATAAATGGTTACACTAGGCTGACATTTTTCTGTCAGTTAACTAAGAAAATATTTAATCACAAAAAGATCCCCGTTCCTAATAAAACTGTATTGTATTCATCAGACGATTTGAAGAACAGATGATACTTTTTACCTTTTATTTATTCTTTCTATAGAGACTAAAAGGCAAAATGGTGAATGATTTCAAAAACCTATCAAAAAATATTTATTCAGCATTTATTAAGCATCAGTTACCTTAACAGGGCTGGGATACAGCATGTAGCCCCCAAAACACTCACTGCTTTCATAGACACGGCCATAGTGTGAAAGAAAGGAAATGATAACGGAAAGTATGTGCACACTCATTTTAAACTGTGCTAACAGGTCGTGCACAGGATCATCTAGACCCTTCGATGACTTTAGGAACAGCATGTGAGCTGAGATCTGAGGGATGGTAGTAGCTGGTCCTCCAAAGAGGCACCAGAACTTTGTGTGACAAGTGGGGCTTCAAGCCCCCAAGGCGAGGGCCAGCTCCTTAACCTCTCTCTGACTCATTTCCCTTGTCTGTAAAATGGGGATGATACTGGCATCCAATCTACAAGATTGTCGTGCAGTGAAGATTAAATCAGCTAATAGTAACATTCATTTAAGACAAAGTCTGGCAAAGTGCTATCAAAGTGACTGCAGAATAAATGTCATTGGATGCAAGAGCATGTGCTGAGGCCCTGAGGTGGGGACAAGCTTGGTGTGCCTGAGAAACTGCAAGGTAGGCGTGGGTCTTGGGTGGAGCAGGAGGGGGAAGCTGGCGGAGTGGCAGGTGTCACAGGGTGGTACCCTGCCCAGGCACAGCAAGGACAGGGCAACCCCATTCTAAGTCCAATGGGAAGAAGGTGGAGGCTTTTGCAATGTCCTCAGTGGATTCCTGAAGTTCACTGCCCAGAGGCTGGGAAATTGTACCTCTATTTTTCTTTTTGTGTACTTCTTTCATTCAAAGGTCCCATCAAATAACTCCTTAAAGGGAACATTTTCTTTAGGTAAGAAGTTTTAAGTAAAGAACCCTTGTTTCATTCATGCTCATTAAACTGTTCCTACCCACCCTAGATCCTTGCAATAATAAATATAATTATATCCATCTTTAATGACTTTGGTTCCTTGGGCTGCAGGTGCTGGAATACTGTATTTATTAACATATTTTAAACCCTTTAAAAAGACTGCATTAATTCCTATGATAATTTAGTAACCATAATACATTCTCTGTTCTGAATAGATGTTAATCACCACTGAATGACTGATTTGCCCGTGTAGGAGCAAAGCTATGCTCTAACTAGTAGCTAGTAACTTTTTAATTCAATATTGTTACTGAAACAGTGGATTAAAATTTAGTTGCAATAATTGTTCCTTGTCCCCCAACCAGTACCACTCTCCGAGGACTCATACAATTGGATTTTGTTCCACTGAAGATGAAAGGGTTATTCTGAGCGATTATGTTTCTAGTAACAGTCTGCTTGGAAAAAATTTCTGTTGATGCCGATTATTTTGAACCACCGTGGATTGGTCAGCAGTCTGGTTAAAATACCAGCAGGGGAAAAGGTCACTACGAAGAAACATACACTAAACTAAAGCCTGTTTAGGGAAGACTGTAAGCCATCCAGCCTCAATCTTGAGGACAGAGGATGATCCAGAGTCAATTTCAACATGGTGGGGTGATGTGTGATCTGGCCTATGCCAGAATTCCTGCACCCTACCCATTTAAACAGAAATCAGAAATCGAGGAAATAGGGAAATAGAGGAAAAGTCCCATCATAAAATTTGCATGCAAGTAAAATACATACTGATATTAAGTATGGGCAAAGGAAATAAGAATTGCATGTGCCAGATTCTGAGATCAGCATCTTCACAGTATGATCTTATTTAACATAATATGCCTACCAGAGGACGATGACAATCCCTCATTTCCCCAAAGATCAGAGAACTTGAGTTACTCACTTGGAGTCACACACTTAGAGAGCAGCAGAGCTCCTGAGTCCATGACCATAAACTTTGGTCACATGGCCCCTTTAATTGATCCCTCAATCAATCAATCTTCCATGTAAGAAGGATATTGAAAAGCATAATGAGATGCATAATGAAGTATTACATGCCAGAAAGCTGTTTCCTAAACAAAAATGTAACAACTTTTCCCTTGTAGGCATGCAGATTGGTGATGGGAAATGGTACTATTCATATCTGTGGGGAAATAATAAATTTCTGTATGACAGTCTTCCTCTTGTAGAGTCTGTTGAGGAGTCTAGCAAGGAAGGGAGAAAGCCCCTGGCAAGGACACTGGCTGTGGGGCAGAGGTGGAGAGGCCAGGATTGCTCCTCATTCCCACGATGGGATACGCTCGAACCTCTGGCCAGTCCAGAGAGAGAGAGATGTAGGAGGGAGCTTGCCAGGGAGCAGGTCTCCCAAGGGGACAGCACTACCTGGGAGTGTTTACGAAGGGAGGTGCCGAATACTCCACATACGGTTCTTTTTATTGCTGGCATGTACAGAAACCTTCCCTTTCTCCAAACTCTCAGTAAAGTCTGCTGCACACAAGGTCATGGGCAGGTGATTCTGTGTCTGTGGCTTGACTCTGTTGGTTTGTTTTTTTGCACTGCTGAGTTCCAAGATTGGATCAGCTTGGGGTGCAGAGCAAGGGACGGGCAGAGGGCATGATAGGCCATGAGGTCAGTTAGATGCCTAGGGATGCCAGAAAGGACAAGCGTGATGAAGCAGCAGCTGGGACCCCATGTGCAGGAGCCCAGGGGAGGCCTCGCTACGCTGTGGAATTGCAGTTTGAGCGGATACCTTGCAGCAGTTTTTGTTTTTTAATCACCATTAACATTATTCATGGAGTTGAGAAGTATTACCGTCCACTGTTCAGATAAATCAGGGCACCGAGAGCTCAGTCACGGCAACAAATGCTAAACGCCCAGCACTCTGTCTCACACACCAGTGAGGGAGCAGTGACCCAGTCCCAGTTTTCCCAGGGCCAGCATTTAATTCCCAAGGGAGCACTGGGGAGGGCAGAGCCCATGGGCTGATGGGTCAGGTCTTTCTGACCAGTTTCTCCTAGGAGGCCCTGCCTGGAGGCTGAGGAGGGTCCCATGGTGGCGGGTAAGTCAACATCTAGGAGATGGATGGTTAAAAGGTAGTGTTGCCGGAGGAGCCAAGCTGTAGCCAGCTTTCTGCAGACACTCCTGTCCAGAAGGAGAGTTAAAGGACAGAAATTTAGCAAGAAAGCCAACGGTTTGGAGCTGAGTCAAGAGACAAGGTCGAGGAAGGCACATCAACCCTATTGGAGGGACCTGTGACCCCAAGGATACAAATAAAAGGTACAGAGCACATCACCAGGCGGACGGGAGTCCCCTCCCCCAAGAGAACAGCTCGCAGTATACGCCATACCTCCATACGAACAAGCGAGCAGAGTCCGGCTGTCCTCCCACTCTACCCCACAGGAGAGACCCTCTAAAAACCAGACCTCCTTCCCCTGTGCCGCGGCACCCTCCTGCCAGGCATAAAGCGGTATAAAACTGTATATATTCTCCACCTGCAAGTTGGAACTCCTGGCACTCCCCTCCACTCTCACCCTGAGGTCTGGA
>CAUYON010018574.1:0-24399 GCA_963573935.1 Arctocebus calabarensis
AGGCAAGGAGCGAGGGGGGTGGGGTCTTGGTGTATGCCACAGCTTTTGGGGGCAAAACACGATTGTAAGAGGGACTTTACCCAACAAATGCAACCAGTGTAACATGGTTTCTTGTACCCTCAATGAATCCCCAACAATAAACAAAACAAAACAAAAAACTCCCAACACAAAAACAACAACAAAACCCAAGAACTTGAAGTTGGCAAAGTTAACTGATTAAATTGGGTTGCCTTGGCTAAAGGTACTACCACTGGCTTTAACATAAATCAAATCTACTCCCACTAGAAAACATAAATTGAAATGAAATAGTAACTGGAAGGTTTATGCCTCTAATAAAAGAATTTCATACATCTCTTGCTCTTCTAAACTCTTCTAAACTCCCAAGTAGCATGACTAAGTAATGCAAAGCTTTAATGCGTTAAGCCAAAGTATATTTTTACCAGGTAATGGAAGCTTTTCACAATCTACCAACTGAGGATAATCAAACATTTCATTTTTGTGGATTAGCTTTAAATTCCATATGACTAGTACCCTCTACTGCCAAGAGTGAGCCCCTAGGAACTCTACCAGAGTCTTTTTCCACTGGAAAATAGTTTCTCTTCATCTATTTTAAGATTGGGTCTAGAACCTGGAGATAGGGTCTAGAACCTAGAGATTGAATCTTCTAAAAATAACATCAGAGGAAGACTGCCCTTGAACCCCAATGGAAGGGCCATACCAAGTTCTCCTCATCACCCACACTGCAATGAAACTTCAGAGCTTTGAACCTTGGGTCCACATCTCACTACTCGAAAGAGCCCCTTCAAGACTCCTGGAATTGTTTACCTGTTGGAGACTTTAAGGTAAAGTTCACCAAGAGAATTTCTCCTCAGAAGCAGATGGCATCCTAGATGTGGACAGCTTTCCCAAGACCTCAGATCAAGACTTCTCTACCATCATGAAAATCTTAGGCCAGCTGTTGAAACCATGTTCAAATAAGGTAGATACCCAGCTGTAACCAATCCAGGTGTTTCTGCACCGCACCTCTGTTTTCTGTACATCACTTTCCTTTTTCTGTCCATAAATCTTATCCAGTCATGTGCCGGTCCCAAGAGTCTCTCTGAATCTGTTCTGATTCTAAGGGCTGCCCAATTCCTGAATCATTTAATTATTTTCTTGTTCAATGAAACCGTTAAACATAATTTGTCTAGTTTTTCTATTTATTTATTTATTTAGAGACAGAGTCTCACTTTATTGCCCTCAGTAGAGTGCCATAGTATCATAGCTCACAGCAACCTCTAACTCTTGGGCTTAGGTGATTCTCTTGCCTCAGTTTCCCAAGTAGCTGAGACTACAGGCATCCACTACTACATCCGGCTATTTTTTGTTGCAGTTGAGCTGAGGCCGGGTTGGAACCCACCACTCTTGGTATATGGGGACAGCGCCTTACCCTCTGAGCCAAAGGCACAGCCCCCCTTAAAGTTTTTCTTTTTAACCATACTCACAAACAATGCTTTACTTGAACAGAAAGTGAAGTAATATAGCTTGGGGGTAAAAATACAAGGACTTTGAGTTGAAAAATAACGCTCCTCTTCCAGCTCTCTTAGCAACTCAAAGAGTAGCCAGAAAGCATATTGAACTTTATCTATCAAAGGAAATCAGTAAGACAAGACTAAATCTTGCAACTGTTAATAAACAAAACCTTAATGGATACTTCATAAAACTTCTAATTACTGGCAGCCTATTTTCCCACCCTTGGCCTGGGAAATATTTACAGAGGAATTCTTCATCCAAGAATCCATCCATCCTTGAGCCTCTTTCCCAACACAGGTAAAAGGCATAATAAATTCATGTGTGATAGGGATATTATAAATAACATAGTTGCCCAGTTAAAAAATAAATTTTAAAATACTGATAAATATGTCAATTCAGCAAAGAAAATCTGCCTTGTGTATCTTTTAATAATTTAGGACTCAGAATCTTCTGAATGCCTTTCTGGACCCTGCAGAAATGTGTAGAGATTTCCGTCTCTGGCTTTTAAGCTGTAGCATGTGTTACTGGGAATTTGAAGAGCTTTTCCATGGCTCCTTCCTTCATCACATTGAGTTCCTAGTGGGTTGGGACCAAGCCATATTTCTTCTGGCCTTTAAGAAGAAACAAAAAACAAAAAAAGAAAGAAAGAAAAAAAGAGAGTCCACATGTCTTAGGACACAGTGAGTTCTTTGAAACCAAATGGAAGCAGAATTAATGCCCAATCTTTAAGTGTGTCATGGATTGATGAGTCAACATTTGAAAAGTGCTTGCAAGTTCTTAGATGAAAGACCACAGATCTGCATAACGTATCATCATTATAAAAATAACTGAATTTTCTGGTGGCTTTTTTTTTTTTAAAGAATATTCTTTTGGTTGCTATTTGTAACTAATTTTTTCTTTAAAAAATAATGAAAATCTCCAAAAGTAGGCTATTCTTGTAGAAGAATATTAAATCATCAATACTTTTCTTGGTTAAAAAAAAAAAAAAGGGTGGAAATTGAGCAATGCCTTTGAGAATGCTCAAGGTACTGACTGGATATAATGTTGGAGAAATGTATGAGACACTTTTTAAAAATTTTTACAATCATACTCAATGATCTATAAAAAGAAAATTTATAATCACATTTTCTTCTTTTTTCCTATTCAATATTAAGGGACCCCTTATTCTCCATGATCACAAAGTAAAACATAGTTCTTTCTCATGTTCTTTATATGTTCCCTATCATTCTTTTTTTTTTTTTCTTAAGAGAAGTGGTATTCTACAAATAGGGGGTGCACAAGAAGGAATGTACTTAACTAACTACTAAGAATTTACTCATCCTCCATTGAGAGGCGGACATATAATCCCACTTCGTGGTGTCTAGTGTCTATAACTAGACCAAATTATGTCAGAAATGGATTAGTTACTGAAACTTTGATTTATCTAACACTTTTCAATAGATATTACTGTATTAAACAGTTACTTGAGAAAATCATTTGAAGTGGCTCAGCGCCTGTGGCTCAACAGGCTAAGGTGCCAGCCACATACACCTGAGCTGGCAGGTTTGAATCCAGCCTGGCCTGCCAAACAATAATGACAGCTGCAACCAAAAAATGGCCGGGCATTGTGGCGGGCGCCTGTAGTCCCAGCTACTTGGCGGCGGAGGCAGGAGACTCGCTTGAGCCCAGGAATTGGAGGTTGCTGTGAGCTGTGATGCCATGGCACTCTATCCAGGGTGACAGCTTGAGGCTCTGTCTCAAAAAAAATCATTTGAAGTATTTTCTTACCCCTTATTAATGTGTTAAATACATAATAGATAGACCAAAGGAAATGAAATTTGTTCTTTATGATCCAGAAACAACTGCTCAGATTCTTCAGGTTGATGATTTACTTCTCATAAGCAAACCAGATAGGAAGGCAGAGAAAGGTGATATGAAAAGTAGCAGTTTACTCTCTCTCCCCTTTGTTCCTTCTTTCAACTTCAGCAGAGTCCCTAGCTCTTTGTCAGAGTTGCTGCCTAACCACCCACGCAATTGTAATTTATTAAGTTATGCTCCTGCTCAGACAATGTCAGGTACTTTCCAAAGTGATGAGATAAAGACCAACACCAAATATTTGTTAATTCCAAAGAATTCCGGAATCAGGACTTTAAAATTATATTCTTGGTCAAAAGGTATAACACTGTCTTTCATATTCTTTCAAGTAAGAGAAATAAAAATAGAGGTTTTGGGAAAGTATTCAAGTATTTGAGCAGGGAGGTTTCTCCTAAGTTTCCTTTGGCCACCTAGCCAAAGCATTTTTGACAGATAATTGGACTAAAAATTGTGCCCCTGGAAACCATCAGCCAGCACTCCCACCCATTAATTAGGTGATTCATTTTCATTTTTTTCCTCCTGGTTTTTTCCCCTTTGTATCCATTTCCCACCCTTTCCTTGTAACATTTTCTTTGAATCATCTATACCTCCACAATCTATTTATTTGTGTTATAACTCACTGTCACTAGATATATTTCCTTTTTTTATTCCCTCTCCTGGCCTCTGGGCTCCTCTTTGACAAACCCTCCCACCTTGCTACTTAACTTCCCTGTAAAAACCTCAACCATCTTGCAAATGAGAAAGCTCTCTGGGGGCTTCCCCTGACTGCTCTGCCTTCCAGTGATTTTTATGCCCCTTAAAGTTCTAAGGCACCAATGATCGGTACTACACAATTAGCACTTAATTACTGTTTGTGAATTCTTTGTGTCTTTTCTTTCTGACTGAAGGCAGCTACTCAAGGACATGGAATATTTTATCCACCTCGTGAAAAATATGCTATCTATATAAACTTAAGCTCTTTTACTCAAGACTACAGGCGACACACAAGTGTAAGAAACTCAATAGGAACACAGCACTTTGGCCTTAAAGAGGTATTTCTATTGCTTCATTTGTTAGCGATTCAACATTACCGGGAACTTAGGTTTCAAAAGCCTTCCTAGGGGTTCTGAGTAAACAAAAGCATGAGATCTGGGTTTGGGCCCATTTTTACCGTGAAATTGTCAGAGTCACCACATAAGGCAACCTTTATTGCTCAGTTTCAGCCTCGGTAAAATGAGGTGGTTAGACAGATGACCTTTAAAAACCAAAACAAAAACAAGACTAAAGAATGACTAGTGCCCCCATTTAGATTTCTGTCAGCCTGTGTGAAGGTTTACCCTGCCATCAGTCTATTTTAAACACAGGCCCTGCTTAGAGGATCACTTATTCATATAAATGCCACTCCAATAAGACCTGGAGAAGAAAAGTGATACGGGAATTTTAGGCACCACTTTTACTGTTTCTAGAACTAGAACAATTTACTTCCTATACATAACTTATTGGACTACAAAAAAAAACTAGGAGGAAAAATCTTCAATATCTCACATTTCTTATTACTCTATGAGATATAAGATAGGGGAAAAACTAAACTTCAGTACCAGCAAATATTAGATAAGCAAAACATTTTTAAGTCTGGAATGATTAGGTTGATAAGGGGTTGCAGAAATTCAAGTGTTCTGGAATGCCAGTCTGACACTCCAACATTAATAAAAACAGCACATGCCAGAGCTACTTTCTTAAATCATGCAATCTCTGTGGTAAAGGAAAAGGGATCAAAATATCAAGATGAGCATGCCATTGGCTTGAGGTATGTGTCAGATTTATTGTGGCCGAGAAGATTAAAATCAGCCACCATTAAACAGGGTGTATATGTGCTGCATTCAGATGTCAGGAAGTCTGAAAATTATGTGATCAAGCCAGAGAGGTTCCTGGGTAGATGATAAATGAAGGACCTGTTTAGAACAGAAAGGCTGAAAAGCAGCCAAGGCCTGTAGATAAAGTGATCGCTTGAGTCGTGGCATTACCTGTGCCTATGGATAAAGAGAGCAAAGCTAAAGATAGCATGATGAATCAGGTCATGTGAAAGGACTATAATAAGAGTGAGTAGAAAGGTTGCTGATGCAGGCTCAAAAATATGGTGTCAGGGTGGAGCATCAGAATGCCCTCCAGGCTACAGGAATTGGGAGTCACGCCCACATTATGGAAGAGTTGGGGAGGAAGACTGAGAGGACTGGAGAGAAAATCAACAGCATACATGTGCGCTGAGAAAGAACACTACTTAACTGCTGAAGCAGCGGACTCCTGCTAGCCCAGTCAGGTCAGAGGGAGGTGGGTAACAGCCCGACCACTCTTCCCATCCCTCCACAGGCCAGCCAGCCACAGACAGACCTCAAGTAGGTCAGCGATCCTTTGAAGCCAAAGGCGGGCCTATAAAAACCCAAAAGATGGTGACTTTAGTTTTTCTGGCTCTTCTTTAGAAACCACATAACCACTAACATTCTACTTCTTTTCCCATTTGGCCGACCCACATCCAACTTATATATTCACTATCCACAACAGTCACAGCATACATGTAGTCATCACCCTCTACCAGGGACCAGTGGTAACTCTTGCTTCAGGCAAGGCTGGGTCACTCCCAAACTGTGGCATCAGCAAGCTTGGTTTCCTGGAATGTGTACCGGTCTCTGCCTCTGTGGCTTCTGTGTTCTAATCCCAGTCTTCTTATCACCAGTTCTGGGACCTTGAGGGAAATACATTAGTGTCTTTCAACCCTTCTCATTTATAAAATGATAAAAGAAATTCCTGTCGTGTGGAGGGTTGCTAGGACCGAATGAGACCTGAATGTATGCAAAGCACTTAGCATGTTTTGGACATGTGATTGACAGTCTAGAAATGTTATGATTATGATTAATCCTTAGTATTCTTCTCCTTTAAGAAAAATTCACGTTTTGAAAAAAAAAAAAAAATTCATGGCTTTAAATCCTTTCCCTGCCCAAAGACCAAGTGCCCTTTCATGTTTCATCCTTCCGATTAGAAAAGAAATCAATCTGATAAAGTCACTAATATCAAAAGGTTATACTTAATATTACAAACTCTAAAAAGCAACGGGTATAATGAGAATGAGGCATAAAGGAATAATCTCTGGAGAGAGATTCACAGCTGTTAGTTAGTTCTCAAATGACAGTCTATAGATAAATAATCATTCATTCTGCTTCTGGGTAAGACGAGCCTTATCTGGTTTTGTTTCTACATCTCTACATGCTTTCTTTTATACTCATTCAATCTAATTTGAAAGTAAATGGTGTAACCAAAAGCATTACCCATGTCATTCTCCAAGGTTGTGCCATCCCACAGCAAATGATTGCCAAGAAACACCAGTAAGCTTTTCCAACCCATGTTTCACCCAGACAATGGGCTGAATGGAAACTCAATGAAACAGATAAGGGCTGATGACTTAAGACTCCAAACAAAATTTTAGTCAAATACAGCCTGAGCGGCTAATCACAAGACACACTCCACCCAAGCTAGAAATAGGGCATTCACCAGTAGTCAACAACTCCCTCCCCTGGATCAAAACCTTGGAACTTTACACACATAAAATTAAACCAGACATTAAGGCTACTGCCACAGCAACATGGACAAATTTTAAAAATACACAGTAAATATTCTGACAGTAAAAAACCCAGTGTCAGGTCTCAAACAACATTGTTTGTAATAAGTTTTAAAACATGCCAAGTAATACTAAGTACATGTTTTAAAGCAACATACATATAAAGATAATAAAAATACATATGAGAATAAAAAATGATAGTGTTTGCTGGGGAGAGGGGCAGGGAAGAGAACGCAGTTGGGGAAGATGAGACATTGTCCAGACCTATGTCATCACACAGAACCCCACATGCCCTATGCTCTGCAGTTGCTGTCTTGAAATCTATTAATCTTCGAACTTACGCTTTGTAAGTGACATCCTATGGCGTGATGGAGCATGCTTATAAGCAAAGGAGCTATATGAATTATATGTTTTGGCCACTGTTCATTGCCACACCATCCACACACTGTACTGGAAAGCTCATGAATAAAGAATTCTGGTGAACCCACACGCGTGGGAGTTCAACGAGATTCCAGGCAAGTACAAGGTAACTGTGTTACATCTAAGACTGAAGAAGCAGAAATGCTGACAGCCCTGAGAGGCTCTGCTTTCCGTTTGAACCAGGACATTCTTCAAATGCAGAAAGAAGACAAGGGTAGGAAGACAGCAAAAGCATTTTAAGAAACACTAATGACCAAAAAAACCTTATCATATAATTTTTTACTCTTGTTACATCCCTGTATTAGACAATCACTATACTGAAAATGATGGCATAGGAGGAAAGGGAAAGATAAGGCAACTCATAGTTCATTCATCAGTAAGCCAAAGGTAGAAAGTGTTGGTAGAATGCATGTTTATCAGGAAGAAAAGTAAAAAGTTGTGTTAGTTTTGTGAAGCCCTTTCACTGTTCTGGTAAGAAAAAAATACATTATGTACATATGTGCTATGAAAAATCGTATAATTTCAATGACCGTATATGAGTTAAACATCCTTATATTTACACTTAAAATGAGCTTTGCACTATATAAAGATGAGTGGTAAAATTTATGCTAATAATTGTAAATTTTTCTTTACTTAGAATAATATTAAATTGCAAACAAAACACATTGTAACAGCTGAGAAAGACTGAGGATGGAAGAGAAAAGCTTATATTAATACTTCTCAAGGTACTTTTCCCTGCTTCTGAAAATGGGTCCCACATTTTCATTGGTACTGAGCCCCACCAATTATGGAGGCAGTCCAGGTAATGCTAAACTACCAAGGTCTCCCCGAATGGAAGTCTGGCTTCTAATCATCTGAAATGAGTGTTCAATTAATTGCTTTTATTTGTATGTACGTGCATCTCCGGGCCAGCATCATAGAGTGTGTAGTTTTGAATACATCTTTGAAAAGAAGGAAAAATTGATAAGTTCATGCCATTTTGGAGGCAGGGAAGAAATCTAATTGAAATAGAGACTTCCTTTCCTAATGTTATTTGACAATGTTAATCACATTTTCTTCCGAGGCCAGTTTTTCTCTGAATATCAGTAAGTAGATATGGTCATACATTTTTGTAAAAGTACCTGGGACACCTTTGTCAGAATGTGTGTGTATGTCTGCATGCACTATACACTCAACACAGGGGTCTCAGAAGAGAACCACAAGCCTCGCTCCTCAGTCAGTACCTCCTTAGGGCTTCTCCTCAGGTTCCCAGTTAGGAACTGGGGTCTCGGTTTTACCTTTATTTAGCCACCTCAGAAACATTTCTCAAATGGCTCAAAAGCCAAGGAGCCATGTGATGTGGAACTGTAATTGAATGAAAAATTGTTTTGAAACAGATTTTTTCCAAAGTCAGAAAGCACGGTCCTTGTGATCAAGTGATTTGCAGGGTTTCTGTCTCTAAGCTAACCGCCCTCCGCGCGCTGGTCAATTGCACTGCATCTGGTACATCTCAGTCTGGAAAGATGAGGTCACCTATTGCCTCCAAACTGCTTTACTAGGAAACAAGTGACACAGGCCTGCCTGTCCTGGCTGTTATGGTCATTAACGCTAATGGAGCTTAGGAATTACTGACTTTTGGTTAACTGTTTTATCCAGCTCTCGGATTATTTGCAGCGTTAGAATTTTTCCTTAATAAATAATCAACAAATTCTTAATTTGGTGCTCATTGTCTGTAGGCAAATCTCCAGAGTGTTCTGTTAGGATGGAAAACAGCCAGGGGAGCATGGTTTGAGGAAACAGGAAGGATTTATATTATAAACATGTTACTGTCCAGCCTCTCATTTTCCTGGCTGAAGTTATAGCTTTATTTGATACTTCGACATCGTTGAAATGAAAGGCAACTGGCTTAAATTATCCAGTTACAGGGAAGTAACTGCACCAGTATATAAAAAGCCAGGTTCATTCACCAAGAAATGTTCGTTCCTTGATGTTCTGAGTAAGAAAAGATCTTATCAGGGCTGAGGACTCTCTGGAGCATGATAAGGGGTGAGGACCATGACTATGGTTTCATTCCTAACTTTAGGCCAAGTTATTTAGAGGGGAACATTCAGCCATTCTTGCTAAAAGGCCAGGTGTCTTTCAGGCAGGAAGAATCTGACAAACTAAGACATTACACAGAAAGGCAAATCCATTTTCCAGTATATAAGGTGAATTTTATCACTTTTAATGCATATGTAAAGAATCTGGGGTGAGGAAAATAGGAAGAATGTCTCGAATACGATATTTTCTTTTCCTTTGCAAATTTTTATGAACAGGCAGACTTATGCGTAGACTGCTGAGGCTGACATTGAAGTGACCTCTGAAAGCAAACACCCCAGTGAAACTGTTATGTAAACTGAAATGGCTAGACATTCCAGGCCACCACAGCATAGAGAAGGCTTTGCTAATGACCTGGCACCTGGAAGTAACAAGTACTCTGAACAGAAAAGGGAAGGATGCAAATTCTCTCCCATTTTACATAAAGGGCATTACGGGTTGAATAAAATGTTGTAAGTGATGGAGATCTAAAAGGAGCTCAAAAATTTAGAGAAAGGTTTTAAAAACTTGGTAGGGAATAAAAGGAAGACTTCGCTATTTCAAATTGGAATGGTAGAAACTAAATTTAATCAAAATTGTAGGCAGCAGACTGAAAAATATATAATACAATATGGACTAATGTGTCCTTAGCTCATCTTCACTAAATGAGATTAGCTTCTAACAGCCTCATAATCAGATCTTGGAATTTTGCTGGGTTAGATCTATGTCCAAAGGACATACAGCCAAAAATAAGTTTGATGCATTTCACACCAACATTTTGACTTATTTAAATAAAGCTGCGAATAAAAAATCCTCACATTTTATAAACTGATAATGAGTTATCAAACTCTTCGAAACCTTTTAAGTAAATACTCTAAAAAAATCTGATTTGAACTGTGGTTACAGTCTGGTTATATTTTTTTTATCAACCAATGAGCTTTATTTGTAAAACTAATGATTTGGTTTTAAAAAGCCATATAATTGACGTGCTTCATGCCAAAATTTGCATATTCAAATGAGCTGCTTTGTGGAAAAATCCTCAAATTCTATAAATTGATTGAAGTCATCAATCTCTTCTAAGGTCTTTTCTTAAAGTAAACAGTCTAAAATATTCTTTTTGAAAAGTGACTTCCCTGATGCTTGTTACATTTTTAATGAACTAATAGCCTTTATTTGTAAAATTAAAAAATTTGGTTTACAAATACCACGAGGCCTGGGTAGAATCATCAGAGAGGAATCCTGTATTTCCTTTATGCATGAGAGTTAATAGGATTAAGGCTTGAAGAATTGAATAAAACCCTGAGCTGGTTAAGATGGATGTATCGCATTTCAGGGTTCCCATTTTATAACCAGCATGTCCCACATTTCACAAAATAAAACACACTGCTGAGCTTATTTAAACGATTCTTCAGAAATACGTTGATTTCGGAAACCTTAAAAGGGAACGCGTGTCCATTTCCTCTCCCGAGCCATATGGCTCTTTGTGTGCTCAGCCTGCCTGGCTTCAGGCTGACTCCGGCTTCCCTGTCAGCAATTCCCTGCTATGGTCCAGTTACGTGGAAAAGAGAGGAGATACTTTTATGCTCAGAGAATTTTTGCCCATGAATTAATAGTTTCTAACTTTCACAATGATGCAATTTGCACTGGCCTTAAGTGTATGTAAAATGTAGCAACAATAGGCTAAAATGCCAAAGACCTGTTATCTTCCTTCAGATCATGTGATTGAACTGAGGGTCTGCTGTGTTCTGCTATCAAGGTGGTTATTATCAAGTATAATTTGTGGTTGGGAATGTTTGGCATTCCTGTCTAGCAGTAGCCCAGATTGTTTAGAATAGATTTTTACATAAGAGTTCCAACATCTGTCTGTTTCAGGTCAGATTACTGTGAGAACCTATGCATATAGTCTCTAAACACACCCAGCTGTCCGCGATTAAATAGGAATGGTTTCTTGCATCACAGTGACAACAAAGGGTCAAGTTTAAAATTAAGAATATAAAAATGAGGCTAAGAATGGTAAACAAAAGGCATCCCCTCTCTACAAAATGCCAAGTAATGTTACCAGTTAAGAGTGGGTTTGAAGGCTGGTTAAATGCTATCCTAGCAAAAGAATCATTAATTAGCAATTTATAACACTAATATACCTATGGACTAAAATGCTACATTTCAATTTCATTAGAGATGCCTTTCATTTGTAATTCCTCTGTAATAGTAATCCAGTTCGTTTGAAGTGAAGAGTGCTTATTAAATGAAAGCTGTATATAAAATTGCAAAGAAACATAACATCGCATTTTGGAAAGGAAGTTAACAAAGAATTAAAACAAGCTGTGATGATCTTAACAAAGACACACAAAACCTGTTACTAGGAAGAGTTATTTGGCCAAATTTCCTGTTTTTTTCCTAAGTCCTGGTTTGTTTTAAATATGTCATTAGCACACAGTTTATGCGTATCACTGTTGGTTCACGTTTCTACAAGTTAAATCCAGAACTGTTCCCCAGGACTTCTTATTTAAAGATATTCCAAACAGTATGGATTTTCTCTTTCTTCTCCAGATTATGGCCCTCACTCTAGTTAACTAGAGAGGATATGCTATGGATTTAAATAGCTGAAAATTAGTATTAAACACTAGAAAATCACTCAAGTGTGGGTTAATGAAGGAGTCATAAAAAGAAGCTTGTATAAAATATCTCTTTAACCCTAAGCAATTTTAGTACAGATTCCAGAAATCAACATGGACTAGCACAAAGTACATCAAATCAAAGCCACACAAACGCTGCTGATGGTTCTTTGTTTTGTTTTATTCACATTTATAAAAATTCTCCTCTGCAAAGACATTATCTGGCTCTAACAGCAACCTATCATAAAATTAAAATAACTGAATCATACCATTGTGTGTGAAATGCAGGGAAATAAAAATGCCTCCCTTGGGAAAAAAAGTATAAAACATTAACATTTTTCTAAGTTTTTTATAAATTATGCTGCTTTATTAAACACATACCATTAGAAGTCTCTTTTATTACTGACAACACGTCTCTTAATGGTCTTTATGTGTTTAAATAAATGGCTCCTGAAAATGTGCATTTATATTAAATAAATAAAACCTTAATTAATATAAACATACCCAGATATACACTTTTTAGAAATGTCAGCGTAAAACTTTCCAGTCTAAATAAATCCTCTTATGAATGGTCCAGCAAAGCAATTTTTAATGCATTTTTTTTCCCTCTAAAGAGCTCATAGAGATTTCCAGGCATAATCCAAAAGAGAAACCAAAATAGCTTTGATGAAGACTGAATGTCTCATTCATGTAATAAGCAACTTTAAGTGATGTCCAGTAGATGGAAAATTTTTTAAACCAACTAAGGCCATGTGACTTTTTTCTTTATATTACTTACTGTTATCTCAAAATTATCCCGATCATTTATTGGTTCTCCTGTTTTATTGTTTGTAACCCCATCTTGAATTGTAATCTTACTGAGATTAAAGACCATATATGTCTTGTACTCTGTTCTATCTCTAATACTTAGCATAGCACTAGGCAAACAGCAGATATGAAATGTAGCCTATTGAGGAATTAATTTGTGAATGTACTTATGAGATAAGGCTAAAACAACTCAGTTACTTCAATGTACCTCACTTCACCCAAATTGGCTCATGTGACAGAGCACCCTGCTATTTTTCCCCCTTCTTCCTTACTATCTCCAAGTTTCTGCTGAATTCAGGGCCATCTAGAATGAAGAGCTCATTTTCTAGCCTTCCTTGCAGCTAAGTGTCACTAGGTTTGAAGCAATATGACAGCAAAAGTATTCTGCAGCAGATTTGGGAAAGCCCCTTGAAAGATAGCTGGTGCAAGCCCTTTACCCCTTCTTCTTCCTCCCTTCCTCCATCCTCCTGCCTAGAAACTGCTCATGGAGCTAGAGCTCCCACAGCCACTGTGGACAAGGGCTGACCTTAAGAATGAAGGTCATATGCTTCGATGGTAGAGCAGCAGTAGAGAGAAAGCCTGTAATCCTGCCACTGCAGAGTCCCAATCTGCCCTGGCCTCTCTACCTCAGCCCTTCTTTTACACAGAGGGAAAAATAAACTTCGCTATTACTTATTCATTTATTATTTTGAGTTTTCTGTCACATGCCAACAAGTCAATTTTTACTATTCTGTTTTTGAACTTCTTCTTCTTCTTTTTTTTTTTTTTTTTCCAGATTTTGGCAAGGGATGGGTTTGAACCCGGCACCTCCAGCATGTGGGGCTGGTACCCTACTCCTTTGCACCACAGGTGCCAACCTACTATTCTGTTTTTGAAAGTAATTTCAAAAACAGGCCCATGTAGACCTTACGTGTGTCTTTTAAAATTTATTATTCGTTAAACATACTAAGAACTCATTCCAAAGAATGAGCAAGTACACATACTTCATCCCCAGAATTAAGTCTGATACTAACATAAAGAAGTAACATTGTCCTTCAGACACTAAGGATTTTGCCAGTGAAAAGGGATACGTAAACACCATCCATTCCCTCTTCCTAGCACACCCACCCAAAGAAAACAACATAAAACACCAAAGAACAAACTGCAAAAATTTTTTGGTGTGATTGCAGTTATAAAAGGAATTTAGAAATCAAAGAACCAGAGAGGACAGGAGTTCTCAGAGAAAGTTCCAGAGAGGAGCTGGCCCTTGAGGTGGGCCTTACAGGAAAGGCAGAACCTGGAGAAGCAGTGGAAACTGGTGGGGTGGGGACCAGCAGCAGGGAAACCACAATTTCAGTAATGAACACAACATGTTCAAAGAGACTGGAAGGAGGTCAACCAGATGTGTGGGCTCTCCCTTTTCTCAGAACACGTTCTCTCAGCCTGGAAGAGAGTCCTCCCATAATCTCCCCATGAATCCTACATTTAGGAGATGAATCTCTGCTTCAGATTCTCCCTACTGTGAATCTAACACTTGCCTGCTGAGCCTTCCCCTGAGGTAAACACTAGGCCTAGGACCCCTCCCTGCTTTCTTTGGGGATCTTGCTCAAACACGGAGACTGTGGTGGTGACTGAGAGAGAAATATGCTTCTTTGTATGAAAAGGGCACATGTGAAGTCAAACTTACATGGTCTGATGAGGTATTTTAAATTAAACTGTTAGGTAGAGGTGATATGCTCTGCCTCCTATGTCATGAAATATTAACAAAGCAACAGAATGACTAGTCATTGCTTCTAAAGAAGAGTCCAGGAAATATAATTATTCATGAACTAACCTTGAGCATAGGATGAAGGAGCAACTTCCCTAATAAGTTCCTTTTCAGCTGCTTCTCATAAACAAAACCATTGTTTTTAAAATCCAACCAAACAGCAAACATCTTTGAGGACCAGAAGAGCACCATCTAGTCTAAGGACTGATGGGCACAGTCTTCATTCATAGCACATGTTTTGGAAAGAGCAGGCACTGTTAGGGGCAGTGAGGAGCCTGGATGACATCATTAAATGGAAGGATCACTACAGAGTTAGGCTGAGCCAGGTCTACTGTTGGGTATAAATCACTGGCCAATGAGAGGGCCCAAAGTACATTACAAGTTACATTATACATGTTTATATATCAAGGGGTTAGAAGCAGGAAATAAAAATCTCTGGGATCTGGTCTAAGACAACTGGAACCAAATGACTCTTGTTCCAAAACTGGGCTTAAAAAGGCTCCTGGGAACCAGCACTGGTAGCTGGGTGGATCAGGACAGTAGGGGTCAGGTGTGAGGAGACTCAAGTGCCAGCCTAGCTCTGCTGGCATAGAACTGGTGGACCTTGGTTCTTTATCTGTAAATTAAAGGAGTTCAACTACAGATGATCCATCCCTGATACCTACCATGGCTCCAACACTGACTGCTTGCCAATAACAGATGAGCACACAGGCAAGAAGGAAATACATTTTTCCCTCTTTATCTTTGTTTCGGCCCATCAAAATTTCTCCATATGCCCCAAATCCTGTTAATTTACCAATTAATAAACAGCCATCCTCAGTTGCAGTTTCCTCTCATGTTCAGCAAATTTCATGCTTGTTTGGTGACAGCAGCAGTTGCTGTTCTCCTCAAACCACATCCTTCCCCTTCGCCATGAGGCCTCCTCGCTAGCCGCAATTTGCCTTGGCCAGAACTCCCTCTACGTCAGCTTCACCAGAAACTGCCACTCATAGCCAGAGTTATAGGTCGTCAGCCTCTCTGAAGCAGATCCTGTTGGCCAGAGCAGATTCCAGGTGGTCAAGACCGAAGAATTTCATAGCATTCTGTCCAAATACTAAAGCTGAAGGGGGCCACAAAAAGCATCTATCTTGACTGCCTCCAGTTCGTAGATGAGGAAGGATGCTGACGCTCTAGAGATTTATGTATCCAACATGGTCTAGCCAGAGGTAGAACCCAAGCCTCCTTACTTAAAGGAAAGTTATGATTTTGAAATGGACACAAAGAACATATTGGGATCTGAGCTACTGAGACCTAACCCTTTATAGTGGACTCTGATCCAGGCACTTTGCTA
Organism: Arctocebus calabarensis; assembly: GCA_963573935.1. Lineage (NCBI taxonomy): Eukaryota > Metazoa > Chordata > Mammalia > Primates > Lorisidae > Arctocebus > Arctocebus calabarensis. The sequence continues at coordinate 15,930 of CAUYON010018574.1, forward strand.
AGTGTCTTCTTAAACCTAACACATACAAACGAATTTGGGCCCTTTTCTCCAAATCTGCTCCCCTTCCTATCCTCCCTGCCTTAGTCAATGGAACCTCCATTCATCTAGCTGCTCAGGCCAGAAACTTGGGAGTCATCCTTGACATCCCCTTCTTCCTCATCACATGGCCACAAAAAAACCCACTGCAGTCCTGCCTTCTCCAAAGCCTATCTTGCAACTCCCCAATTGTCCCCACCAGCACTGTCTCCATCCTGATCCAACCTGCTGCTGCCTCCTGCCTAGACTGTGGCCACACTTCTGATCTCGCTATTCTACTCCCACTGCTCCTGTCCATGTCAATCAATCTTCCAGCTAGAAGCCAGAGTAATCTTGTAACAACAGAAACCAGATCACATCCTGCATACTCTCATGCCACTGCTTTAACCAATTAGTCTTCCCAATACATTTTAGGGCAAAACTCAGATGTCTGTAAGGGCCTGCTTGGTCTGGTTCCCTCATGATGTCTCTAATCTCATTTCACCCTAATCTTCCCATAGGTCACTAAGCTCTATGAATACTTCTTTTGGTTCTTCTAAAGTTCCAAATTCTTTCCAATCACAAGCTGCCCCTCTGTACAAAATTCTCTTCTTTTTACTCCTGACCTGGCTCAGGACCCACCGCCCTTCAGATCTCAGCTTACATATCACTCTCTCAGAGTCACCTTCCCTAAGACCCTGTCAGGAGCCTCTCCCTGTATTTCTCCTGTGTAGCATTTACCAGTTTTTGTTTAGTAATTATCTCCTCAAACAGTCTATAAGCCCCTTGAAGACAGGGACAAAATCTATTTGTTCATCATTGTAGCCAAAGAACTTAGTGTCAGGCATAGGGTCTTATTATTTATTTATTAGTTTACAGACTAATAAATAGACAAAATATTGTGAGCTGTTTACAGATAAGCAAACAAAAGCATAGAGGGCTTAAGCAGCTTGTCCTGGTCTTAGAACCAGTAAGAAGCAGAAGAGAAATTCCAAAATAGGCTATCTGACCCCAAAACCCATGTTGTTAACTCTTATCAGATTAAACTAGGATGGAACAGGCTGAGAGGAGATGTAAGAGATAGTGAGGTTTAGTTGATTTATTTGGAACAAATGGAGTCTGGGAAAGGCTGAAAATGTCCCTCCTCAAAGACATCCACATCCGAATTCCTGGAACTTGTGAATGTTACTTTTCATGGGAAAAAGAAAGAAAAGAAAAGAAAGAGAAGTCTTTGCAGATATAATTAAGTAATTAAGTTAAGGATTCTGAGTTAGGCAGATTATCTTGGATTATCTGAGCGGGCCCTAAATGCGGTCACAAGCATCCTTACAAAAAGGAAGGGAGAGGGAGATTGGATAAAGGAGCTAGGGATATGAACACAGTGCAGAGAGATTTGAAGATTATCTTAGTCAAGTGGGCTGCCATACAGACTGTGTGGTTTATAAACAATAGAGATCTACTTCTCACAGTTCTGAAGGCTGGGAGATCAGTGTGCTGGCAGTCAGGTCCTTGTGGAAGGCCCTCTTCCTGGTTTACAGACCCACTTTCCCATTATACTTTCACATGGTAGAGCACAGAGAGAGAGAGAACACTAATTCCATTCATGAAGACTCCACCCTCATTACCTAATTACCTCCAAAGGCCCCACCTCCTAATATCAACACTGGTGGATTACGATTTCAACATTTGAATTTTGGGAGGGACACAAATATTCAGCCTGTAGCAAAGAGCAAAGAGGCTGGTACTGAAGACTGGAGTGATGTGGACATAAGCCAAGGAATGCCAGTGCCCTCTAGAAGTGCCTCTGGAAGAGGCAAAGAATAGGATTCTCCCCTAGAGCCTTGGGAGGGCGTGTAGCCCTGCCCACAGCTTGATTTCAGCCCAGTTATACTGATTTCAGACTTCTGGCCTCCAGAACTATAAGAGAATCCATTTCCATTGTTTTAAGCCACCAAGTTTGTGGTAATTTGTTACAGCAGACACAGGAAACCAACATAGAATCTGTAACTTTATTTTGCTAAAACACATCTGGAAAGGTTTTACTCCTTCCCTACGTCCCCCATCTGTACCACACCACACACTATTGAGCCACAGATACACACGCACCTCCATTCTTAGCTCTCTCTCTACTGTACGTTCCCTGGGTCAAGAATCAGCAATGAGGAATCAGCAAATCACATGGCAAAACAGTGTAACAACTAACTATAAGGTTACAAATGCCTTTTTTGTTGTTGTTGTTCAAACTTGGGCTAAAAATACTACAAAGCCCAAGACATATGAAAACCAAAAAAAAAAGGTCTTAACATCCTTTCCAAAACATTTTTGGATCCACAGATAGCTGCTGTTTTCGCTTTTATAATACAGCAAATGATCTGTAATAGATGAACAATTGCTTTAAAATAGCAAAATAATAAGAATGGATGAAATTAGAAGCCTCATACTCCTAAATTCATGTTTTGCTCTATCTTTAAGTCGTGGTTCTGCCTCATATATTAGGCTTTGAACTTGGCAGACTGATAGCACACTCTGCTTTAAAATGTTCTATAATTTTACAAGATGCCTAGAAATATACACTTTTAATGACTCTTTTAACATCCTAAGAAGTCAAATAATATTCATAAAGTGAGGGAAACTGTGAAGAAACATGTTTTAACATATTCTCAATATTCTCACCGAGGGGACAGGGAAAAAAAAAGCCCTCTTGCCAGAGCAGCCATCTTTCTATTATTCCACTCAGAGTTTCCAGATGGGAAAGGGATATTAACTTGTTGGAGATTAATCCTGCCAAAGGAAATCGGAAATTTTCAAAGCTGTTGTCAATATGGCTCTGCCGTTTAAGATGAACATTCAGGAGGTGAATTCACAGCAGTTAAAATATGGTTGAAGAAATGACTACAAGAACTGCTGTAACAGAGCATAAACAAGAACTCTAGGTAATGAGAGGGAAAGAGAAAATATGGTTGAGGGAATTACGGGAAGTGACTTAAGGTTGCTGAGTCTTGACACAGGGCAAAATATTCCAGTGTAGGAAAATCTCCTGAGCGAGGAAAGATGTTTCTCAGAGAGCCCAGAGCCGCTTTGGGAAGCCAATAGAAAAATTAAGAAGTACCTCATTTATCATAATATATGGACAGCAAGAAAGAGCTTTAAATTCAACTGTCTCATTTTATGGATGAGAATCTGAGGCCAGGAAGGGTTAAGTCACTTTCCCAAGGACAAATAGCTGTTTAGTGACCAGCCTGGGACATAAACTCAGCCTGTGAGACCCTCCTGCAGTGTCTCTTATGCCACTAGCTTCTCCATGTTTATTTCAGACATCAGAGGTGGAAGTGTGTCTTCCAGCTTAAATAATGACAAGCTAGTTTTTATTTCTTGGAGGCAAATTTATTTTTAAGCACTATGAGTGTATTATGGGTCACTTCTAACTGATTGCTTTTTACCAGTTCTTTGTGATATAACAAACAAATGCCATCTTCCACCATATTCCTGCTCTTCCTTTCTGTTACTTCCCCTTGATCTCATTGGTGGTAGATAGCTATTTGGCCACTTATTTTCATTAAGACTATCTAGCTGTTATACTTGAGCCCTGACCAGCCACTCTGAAAACATAGCCTGTACCTTTGCTGAGTGCAGATACTGGTTTAGTGTGGGTGTGTGGATGCTAGTCTGTGAGTGTGTGGCCTGACATACCAGCTGTAGCCTATGCCCAGCCATTTGTGGCATTAACCTGCCCACTGCTGTGCCTCCACCCTAGAGCAGATGTCTGCACAAGATGGCCTCCCCAGCCAGACCTTGCTTCTTGGCCTTTGCTAGACAGAATAACTCAGGGTGGGGGTAACCCCAGGCATGTAATCCATGCGTTAAGTCCATTGTTGAGGATTTTATTTTAATGTTTCCTTAATGCCAGAAGCGCACCTGTCCTTTGTCATATATATTGTTTGAATCTCACCCCAGAATCCAAGAAGAGGACACTTGTGGCTTTGTATAATGCAGTTTATATAAACAAGTACGTTGCAAATGTATTTTCTTTATCTCTAGGCCATCATTGTGCAAACTCAATGGGCATTTGGCCACATGCCAACCACCAATTCTAGGCAAATTAAAAACAAGATTCCTCACAATTTTTAAATGAGAAACTAAAAAAGGTGATATTCTAAAATCAGCATTTTAATGAATAAAAATATTAGTGACAGGGATGATATTATTTATAGTAGTTAGCTAACGTATATCTGACATTATACAGTGACAAGCCATTTGTTATAATCTATATCATGACAAATAATTTAAGTAGTCCGGCAGGAAGATCACTTTCTTACTTTTTATTTCTTCTAAACTAGAAAATCCTAACCCATGTGTGCGGTTACTTTGTGGTTCAGGTATATTTGGATGTTAAGATCCAACACAGTCCTAGAAATTATGAGCTTATTTTTCACCACAGACTTCTTTCAGTGCTTGGTAAACATATATTGATGAGTGCATTAGGTTCAAGAGCTAGAATGAGTTAGGGTTGAATGTTCTACCAGGGAAAAGAGCAAAAATTAGATGCCTAATCTACTTTTTGGTTGCTCTTGGCAAGCATGTTCCAACATTTGAATACATTTTAAAAACATAAGCTATAATATACCATCAGTTTTTTTCTTTGACTAATAAATACAAATCCATTCCTTCAGCAAATATTAGCTACTGTGACACTACCAGGTACTAGAAAGACAGTTGGAAACAAGAAGAAGGTCTCTGCCCTCACAGACCTATAACAGGATTTCTTAGTATAACATTAAAATCTTAAGTTCAGTGGAGGGAGAGTAATTGGTGGGTCCACATCTATGATACATCTTAGAAGGGTACAGGTGAAACTTACTAAATGTAGAATATAAATGTCTGAACACAATCACTAAGAAAATGTCATGAAAGCTATGTTATCCAGTTCGATGAAAATATTTCAAATTGTATATAAAACCAGCACATTGTACCCCACAATGGCATTAATGTATACAGCTATGATTTAATTTAAAAAATCATAAGTTCAGCCCTAAAATAGCATATCACTTGAGAAGCCCCCTAAGTAATTGAAATGGCTTTTATAGACACTAATTAGTGTCATAAAGATATGTTTTTAACTCATACCACATTCTAAAGTCTTTTGTAAGGCGCTTTTACCTCCAGTATTTACATGCAGCCTGTTTTCTTCACTTTTATAAGAAACTGTCACATTTTTACTATTTCTTCCAACTATAATTAAGGTCAAGAGGCATAGTACAAATCACCAACTGTCCTCCAAAAATAAAATAATGTTGTCTGTCACATTCTAGTGCAACTTCTTTAAGTCATGTACCAATGTCATTCCTTGCCTGTTATCCCTGATCCTAACTTACCTTTTTCATTCTCCTTCATGGCTCACAATATAATCGTTAACCAAACCAAACAAAGCATTCTTCTCCTGTGATGCAGATTTTCAGTGAACAAAAACTCCTCAAGCAATCCTTCCTATGTACTGTGCCTATGCCAAGAGTTGATTCACAATCTGCACATCACAGGTTTTTCTCAAATGTGTAGCAGAAGATCTGCTAGAGTGTAAATGTGACAGTAAAGGCTTTTTTACACTTACACCGTAGATATCATGCAATATCTATTTGATGAAGAATTGTGCTAATGGCCTATTCTTCTTTCTCTGAACATCATATTTGTCATTAACTTTGAAGATGATCGTTAATTATTAAGCTTTGCTTTTCAATAGTAGTATGACTTGTACCCTGTTTTCTCTGTGTGGAGTACAACTCTGAATATTATCTCTGTCATTTTGACCTCTTTTCTGATACCACGGTAAAATTCATCAATCTCATTTTGAAAAGCACAATTTTGGATTGGATTTATTCTGGAAAAACTTAATAGGTTTACCTTTGTTGTGTTTAAAAATAATAGACAAACTTCAATGACTTCATGACATTATTTGATAAAAGGACAGTACACAGTGAAGTGCGGTTGAATGGACTGCTGGTTCAATATAATCTAATTTCAGATATTCATCACTATTCTTTTCTCCTTTTTTGGCTGCTTGTATTAAATCACCTTCCTCAAGGAATCATTTGTCCTAGAAGCTACAAATACATATTCTATATTTGTGCTGTAGTCCTATTCACTATTTATAGTTCCAATGATTTTATGAGTCCTAATATTTACTCATTCATTCTATCTCTACTTCTGTCCTTTAACACTAAGCCATTGAGCCACTTTTTCGGAACTGGTCTATAATTCCTACATGCTATGAAAACTTATGTGAATAATAATGGCAAACAATGTAAATATATGTCAGCTGAGATGAACTGCACTCAGCTGACCAAATATTAGCCAATACAAAATGATTAACAGTCTTTCTAGCCCATATTCAATCTTTAAGAAGATAGGTTATTAAGAACAGATTCCTACAAAATAATATCCATGTTATTTTTAAGTAATAAAATGTGTGTGCATAAAATGACTTAACCGATTTTTCCTCTGAAACTGCCAAAGTACCTGCAGATCCTCTTATAGACTTGGGGGCAGGTAGAAGACCTTGAGTGGTCTTCCACCCACATTGAAAACTTTTGCTTTCAGTCTTCAGCTTGCCTTAGGTCTATGGAACACTCAAGCAAAAGCTGTCATGATTTTAGGCCCCATGATCAACTCAAACTGAACTCTTGAAGACATGTTTATTCCTTACCCTGTGCCCAATTTCTAGCCACTCTTCTTGCTACTCTGGTCTCTGCAAACCTCTCCTGAATATCTTGAGTCAGGAAGCTTGGGATAATCCCAGCTAGACTTCTAACACTGAATTAGGGTCAAATCCTACTGCTGTCCTTATAAGGCAGTAGTTCTCAACCCTGGCAAGTCATTAAAGACACTTGGAGAGCTTTAAAAAAATGTCTAAAGCACTGCTGCCTAGGCTCCACCCCAGAGCAATTTAATCAGAATCTTGTGTGGGGTCCAATTTTTATAAAGCTTCCCTGGTGATTCCAAAGTGTAGACAGAATGAGGATCACTGCAATAAGATGGCACGACCAAAGGCATCTTCAAGAGTAGCTACTCAGTTGTGATGCCTACTGGGTCACTCTTGTTCTGGATTCATCATCTCTTGCCAGGATGACTATGGCGAGCTCTGTGTTGAATTCTCTGGATCTAGTGGCAACGACTAATCTGGTCCCTTTTACATCTAAGCTGATCATAGTGTCCCACTTCCCCTGACCAAGGATTTGGTGACATGATTCTAGCTGAAGGAATATGAGAAGTAACTTACAGCAGGCATTTGAGAAAGGTTTCTTCACTGAACAGAGAGAGAGAGAGACATACTAGGAAGTTCCCAAAATGGTCTTCATCATCTTTGGCTATGTTACTCTCTCCTTCCCGGACAGTGGTTCTCAACTGCATGTGAGAATCACTGGGGCCTTTAAAATACCAATGTCTGGACTGCACACCACATCACCGTATCACATAAACCATCTCCTCCCAGGATGTGGTGTTCAAAATTGGCCCTGATAATTAATACTGTAGGACATGAAGCACCTAGTATGATTACCCATCTAGGTTAATTTAGCCACCACTAGCTTCCTGACATCCATTCTTCTCAACAAAGGACTTCTTTCTCTCAAGAGTTTACTTTCCACTGGCAGAGACAGACTTGAAAAACCAATCATTAAATCACAGTGATGTAAGTGCTAGAACAGAAATAGGAAAGAAGTAATGGTCAGTGAAGGTGGGAAGACTTCTCAGAGAAAATTATAATAAATGAGTTCTGGAGGGATCATCACACCCAAAGTGTAAGCAAAAGACATTTTCTTAGATGTAGTGCTTAGAACAGACTCTGTTCTGTTCTCTCTGAATCCTGTCAGTGGTCATCATGGGCTCTAACCAGTCAATGAGGCAGGACCAGATCTGGGAGCAGGAGGGATTTTCTCTGATTAGTACTGAGTCAGTGCTACACTGGCACTCAACAAGCTCATTGGTTTTTCTGCATATTATGTTAATTAGCTAACTTTACAACCTAATGACTTCATTTTTAACAATCCATGTCTTCTTGTTGCTAGTAAAAAGATTTTAATGACTGACTAAAAGGTGGCTTTTTACAATTGGAAATACTTCAAAAAACATTTGAAGATACTACTTCAAAACAATGTTATTGAGTAAAAGGTAACATTTTACAATTAGAAATAACTGCAAAAATATCTTTTGCTCCCTGGGCATTATATTAAGTATATTAAGACTAATATAATAATAATTATTATTGGGCGGCTCCTGTGGCTCAGCGAGTAGGGCGCCGACCCCATATACCGAAGGTGTCAGGTTCAAGCCTGGCCTCGGCCGAACTGCAAAACAAAAAAATAGCCGGGCGCTGTGGCGGGCGCCTGTAGTCCCAGCTACTCGGGAGGCTGAGGCAAGAGAATCGCTTAAGCCCAAGAGCTGGAGGTTGCTGTGAGCAGTGTGA
>CAUYON010018576.1:0-24417 GCA_963573935.1 Arctocebus calabarensis
GGTCTTTATTTATGAAGTTGATGTCAACTTAAGTGGAATTAATTTATAATGCAATATACTTTGTGGACACCAGATGGCGCTGTGAGTGGTTCTCAGGCTTATATGTGGTTCACCAATTATATTGTTGCTATGGAAACTACATTGTTTGGCCAGTCATCATTTTTGGAGTTTCTCCACCAGTAGGAAAAGGCGCTTTATTTTGGGTGCTCAGCTCCAAATGACATTCCCATCCAACCTCCAACTTTGGAGCTCGAGTCCACTTGTCCCAAAACTCTCCACTCTGCCCACCCGCTCTCTCGCAATCTGGCAATTGCAATCAGCTGTGAGAGGGGAGCTCTCAGTGGCTGCAGGAGAGGGGCTTGCTGTGGCCACGGTGTCTGCGGCTGGAGAGGAGGGAGCTCCCGTTGGGCTGTTGCAGCCACCTTGACCTCCCACTTTTTCTCTAGCTGAAGTGCTTGGGGCCCTCTTCGCCAACTTCCACAGCTCAAAGTGTCTCTTCCACACCCCAGAATATCGTGTCCCCTGCACAGTCAGACCTCACCAGGATTCCCCACCTGGGCTAGCATTGGCGGATCACCTCCTCCCAATGATCTGGGGAAAAGGTGCTCACCATTTTGGGCATTCCAGTATGTCTGTTTCTGGCAGGGTCCTTTCCCATCGGCTCTCACTTGCACCCGGTCTCCGTGGATCCTAGCAGCACCCCTTTCTGGTCGTCAAACTCTGAGATCCATGCTTTGTGGAATTTTCTCCAATTAGGTTTTGTGAGTTGCGACCTGCTGTCCTCCCTGTGGGAGGGGCTGGTTGCCCCTCCTCCAGGTGGGGGAAACGGTTTACAGCAGTTTCTGCGGTTATGAACTATATTTCATACACAACAATCTACCAACTGGCTGTGCATCTCCAGCTGCCCATCCACTCCAAAAATTCACACAAAGATCCAGAGTTCCCTCCCTCTCACCTGCTGACCAGGGAAAGAAGGACTATGGAACCATCTCCGCCACCATCTTCCGGGAACCAATAAAATGTTTTTAAATTATAAATATTTTAATAACAGAAAGCCATGTTTTACAACTACTCACCACCCCCAAAAAAGTCTTTATTTGTTTTAATTAAGAGTTTAGCCCAAAGCAAGTACACATTAGAAATCATATATAATCTTCATCACTCATTTAACTGTTTTTGTTCAAGTTTATTTATCTTAAATTGGCAAATAAAATTCTATATATTTATTATGCAGAGAATAATAAATGATATTTTTTAAGTGCATGTATACTGTGGAATGCTTACAACTAGGTACAGTAATCTCCATGTTTTCCAGCACCCATGGGGACTCTAGATTCTGGATAAATGTAGTTTCTGGTTGTATGAGAGTTACTATTAAAAGTAGGCCTAATCAATTCTATACCCCATACCATGCCAACCATACTATAAACTCTGTGTTGACTTGATATTAATTTGAAATACACCAATTAAAAAAATTAAGAGAAAGAAAGATAAACTTCACTTACCGTAACATAATTTCACTATATTATGAAACAGTTTTGTAAATGCAGTGTACAATTTTAGTTAAATGGCAGTCAATACAACTTCACTAGAAGTTTTGTTAAGTCCAAGAAACACACATTAACGCTTGAAATTGTTACAGAGAACACATGGGAGCTGTGGGAGTGAAGCACGAATCGCTAGCTTACTGATGTAACACTGCACCAAGTTAAACTCTGATTTTTTTTTTTATTGATATGTTTTTTTCAGCTAAGTCACATACCGGTTGAGAGTGGCAGTTGACTGTGTTCTGGATAACAGGGAGAGTTTGCCATAATTTACATATTCATCACTGCACATACTTCTTATTTTTGTGGTGAGGACACGTAATGTTCATTCTCCTAAACATTCACATTTCTTGAGGAGACAATACAGGTTAAGTATCCCTTATTCAAAATGCCAAGGACCAGAATTATTTTGGATTTCAAAATATGAGGGCAAGTTGTAACACAGTAGAGCCTCTAAAAGTTGACCACCTTTGGGATTCTAACAAACTGGTCAAAATAAGGAACTAGGCTTACTATACTAATACATATTGTGGTACATATGTGATATCTGACAATTAGGCCAACTTAAGGAGGTGGTCACTCTAAGGAGGTGGTTAACTATGGAGGTTCTACTGCATTTTCATTATATACTTATCACTTCTGCATTCTTACTTAGAAAAATCTAAAATCCATACTTCCCCAAATGACATTTTCTTTGAGTGCCAAGTTGATGCTCAAAGTGTTGCAGGATTTGGAGCGTTCGGATTTAAATTTTTCTGGTTAGGAACACTCAGCTTGTTACATTGTTATTAATTATAATCACCATGATATACAAGGTGGACATAAAGTTTGTGTGCAATTTAAAATAGTGTGTATACTATAAATCTATAGTTATCAAAACAGCATGTTACTGGCACAAAAATGGAGAGGTGAATGTATGGAACAGAATTGAGCACCAAGAGATGAAACCAGGCACTTACCATCATTTGATCTTTGATAAACTTATCAAAAATTTAAATTGGGGGAAAGACTTCCTATTTAACAAATGGTGCTGAGTGAATTGTACAAGTACAATAGTGCTGGCATCTTGTACAAGACTAAAACTGGAACTACACCTTTCACCTCTAACAAAAATTGACTCTCACTGAATAAAATAATTAAACTTAAGACATGAAACTATAAAGATTCTTGGAGAGAGTTAAGGGGAAACACTTGAAGAAATTGGCCTAGGAGAAAACTTTATGAGGAGGACCCACCCAGGCACTTGAAGCAATATCAAAAATACATTACTGGGATATGATCAAACTAAAAAGCTTCTGCACTGCCAAGAACACAGTAAATACAGCAAGCAGACAGCCCTCAGAATGGGAAAGGATATTTGCAGGTTACCTTTCTGACAAAGGTCTGATAACCAAACTCCATAGAGAACTCAAACTTATTAATTAATAAGAGAAGAACAAGTGATCACATTTCACTGTGAGCAAGGGACTTGAACAGAAGCTTTTCTGAAGAAAACAGGCGCATGGTCTATAGGCACATGAAAAAATACTCATCGTCTTTTTTTTTTTTTGGTAGAGACAGAGTCTCTCTTTATCACCCTTGATAGAGTGCTGGGTGGCATCATGACTCACAGCAACCACCAACTCCTGGGCTTAAGTGATTCCCTTGCCTCAGCCTCCCAAGTAACTGGGACTACAGGCACTTGCCATAACGCCCAGCTATTTTTTTTTGTTGCCGTTGGCCAGGGCTGGGTTTGAACCCGCCATCCTCCCTCGGTATATGGGGCCGGCACCCTACCCATGGAGCCAATGCTCATCATCTTTAATCATCAGAGAAACACAAATCAAAACCACTTTAAGATATCATCTAACCCCAGTAAGAGTAGCCCACACAGAAAAATCCCAAAACTACAGATGTTGGCATGGATGTGGAGAAAAGGGAACATTCTGCACTGATGATGGGAATGCAAGCTAGTACATTCCTTTTGGAAAGAAGTTTGAAGAACACGCAGGTATTTAAAAATAGACCTGCTGTTTGAGCCTGCAATTCCTCTACTAAGAGTATATCCAAAAGACCAAAACTCACTTTATAACAAAGATATTTGTACCAGATTATTCATTGCAGCTTAATTCATCATCACGAAGTAATGGAAGTGCCCATCAACCCATGATTGGATTAATAAATTGTGGTATATGTATACAATGGAAAATACTATGCAGCCCTAAAAAAGTTGGAGCCTTTACCTCTTTAATTTTCTTGAGGAAACTCCAACTATTTTCCATAATGGCTATACTAATTTACATTCCAAATAATACTGTAAAAGAGTTCCCTTTTCTTCACTTTTTTAGCAACACTTTTTAATCTTTTCTGTTTTTTATCATACCCGCTCCAATAGAAGTGAGGTCATATCTCACTGTGGTTTTGATTTGCATCACTCTGATGAGTAGTGTTGTGGAGAATTTTATAGACCTGTTGGCCATTTGTATATTTTGGTGTAAGAAATGCTTAAGAAGGTCTTTTGCACATTTTTTGATCAATTTGCTTGTTTACTAGCTATTGAGTTGAGTTCCTTATATATTTTGTAAAGTAACCTCTCACGTAATATCTAGATTGAAAATATTTTCCCTTACTCTATAAATAATCCTGTAAACATGTAGATTGTTTCCTTGCTGGGAAACTTTTAACTTTGGTACAATCTCATTTGTCTATCTTTGCTTTTTTTTGCCAATACTTGGAAGCCAAATTTAGAAAAAATCATGCCAGACCCATATCATAGAGATTTACCTCTATGTTTTCTTCCAATAGTTAACAGTTTTGAGTCTGACATGTAAGTGTTTAATCCATTTGGGATTGACTTTTCTATATGATGTGAGATGTAGGTCTGATTTTAATCTTTTGTATGTTGATATCCAATTTTACCAGCTACATTTATTGAAACGTCTATCTTTTCTAAATTGTGTGTTCTTGGCATTTTTGTCAAAAATCGGTTTGTTATAGGGGCTGGCTCGTGCCTATAATCCTAGTACTATGGGAGAATGAGGTGGGTGGAATTCTAGAGCTTACAGGTTTGAGACCTGCCTGAGCAAGAGTGAGACGCTGTCTCTAAAAATAGTTGGGTGTTGTAGTGTCAGGCACCTATAGTCCCAGCTACCCAAGAGACTGAGTGAGACAAGAAAATAGCTTGAGCCCAAGAGTTTGAGGTTGCTATGAGCTATGATGTCACAGCAACCTGCCAAGGGCAACAAACTGAAATTCTGTCTTAAAAAATTCAGTTAGTTAAAAACATGTGGATTTCTTTCTGTTCTCTGTTCTGTGTAGCCTGTGTTTTTTTTTTTTTTTTTTTTTTTTTTTTTTTAGAGACAGAGTCTCACTTTACCACCCTTGGTAGAGTGACGTGACATCACACAGCTCACAGCAACCACCATCTCCTGGACTTAGGTGATTCTCCTGCCTCAGCCTCCCGAGTAGCTGGGACTACAGGTGCCCACCACAATACCCGGCTATGGCCTGTATTGGTTTTAATGCTAACACTGTACTATTTTAGTTATAATAGTTATGTAGTACATTTTGTAATCAAATAGTGTGGTACTTTCAATCTTGTGTTTTTCCTCAAGATTGCTTTGGCTAATCAATTTCTACCTTTTTGATTTCACAGATTTAAGGGTTGATTTTTTTTTTCTATTTTGGAGAGAAATGTTATTGATATTTCAGTAGGGATTGGTTTCAATCTATGGATCACTTTGGATAGTATGAACATTTTAACAACCTTAATTATTCCAACTCACAAAGATAAAATGTGTCCTCCCAAATTTATTTCATCTGATAGTTTCTATGTAGAGGTCTTTAACCTTCTTATTTAATCTATTCCTAAATACTGAAAGTTTTTGTAGCTATTATGAACAGCATTATGTTCTCGATTTCTTTTCCAGGTAGTTCACTGTTGGTGTATACAAATGCTGTTAATTTTCTATTCTGAATTTGTATCTTGCAAATTTATTGATGTTTTTAATTCTAATTGATTTTTGGTAGAGTATTCAGCATTTTCTTTATAAAAGATCATGCCACTTGCAAACAAGGACAAGTTCTTCCTTTCTAAGCCCTTTCTAAAACTAAATTGAGATAAAATATACATCTATGATTTACTATCTTCGCCATTTTAAGTGTGTAGTTCACTGATAATAAATACATTTATATTCTTTTTCTCCCCTTCATCCTTTGTCCCCTCTTCCATTTTCTTGACTCTGATAGTCACAAATCTACTCTGTATATTCATGAGATCAATTTTTTTAGCTACCACATCTGAGTGAGAACATGCAATTGCTTGGCTTTTTTCCTCTACCATAGTGGTTTCCAGTTCTATCTATGTTGCTGCAAATGACAGTATTTTATTTCTTTCTATGGTGGAATAATATTCCACTGGGTACATACCACATATCTTCTTTATCCATTTATCTGCTGATAGGCACTTAAGTGAACCTCACATTTTAGCTATTGAGAATGGGGCTACAATAAATGTGAGAGTATGGATATTTTTTAGATATATTGATTTTTTTTTCTTTTGGATAAGAAAGAAGTAATAGAATTACTGTGTGACTTTGAAATGCTGTTTGGGGATTTTTGAGGAATTCCATACTATTCTCACAGCATGGGCTGTGCTAATTTATATTCCCACCAACAGTGTAGGAAGGTTCTCCTTTCTCCACATCCAAATTAGCATCTATTACTGGTCTATCCTTTTGATACAAGGTGTTTTTAGCTGGGGTGAAATGATATTGTATATGATCTTGATTTGCTTTGTAATTTTTGTAATATTCATATTTTTATCAAGTTTTGGAAAGTTTCCTGTTATTATATTTTTGCTCTTATTCAGTTCATTATTGTTAGATAGCTAGCTAGATATGACTGGGCGAAAGACATGTGATGAGGTTATTTTGGACTGGTCTGGGTCAGGTTGACCTGGGCTATTCTGAGAGGCTGATTAAGACCCTGTAGGTGGGTTTTTAAGAGCTTGCTGTTAGGTTGCTTTCAGGCTGTTTTAAGGACAGAATTAATTAAGAGCCTGGAAGACTTCCAAGAAGCAACTTATACTCCTTAAAGTTGTGTATAAAACCCAGAGGCTATGCTTTCCGTGGTCCCTGCAGTCACTAGAATGGAGGCTGTGAATAAGCTGTGTTGATAAATACTTTATTTTGCTTACTAAAATGTTACTTATTTTCTTCAGTTATTTTAGTGACTAAGTCATGCCACCCTGGCACTCTAACATTTTGGTGAGCTGGCCAAGATTTGGTATGCCTTGCTGATTTACTTTCACTCTTAACTCTTCCTTTTATACTACTGATGAAGTGCAGATGGGTGTTTGGGTTAATGCCAGAGAGTCATATGTTCCAGGCTTAGACAAGAGGGTCAGAGTGCTAGGCTTAGACAACAGGGTCATAGTATAAGTGAGAATCTCTGACTGGCACTACTGTGTCTGACTCTTACAGTAGCTGGGCTCATTTTTAGCAAATGGCTTCTTTTGATTTGCATTGTATTCCAGGACTTGATTTCTTCCCTTCCATTTTTACTAGGAGGCCAAGAGAGGAACCCCAGACACTAAAGGCGGGGAGTGTGGGAGGGCAAGATTCACGTGCTTTCTGTGAGAAGTCAAGCTCTAACAGTTGCATTCTTGGCTAGCTATTTTGAGATAGCTAGAGCATTGGCAATGTGGGAACCTATCTCTCAGCTGAGTCAGAGATGTGTCGAGCCCATTATTTCAGGAAGGCCTATATCAGACAAATTGTCTTTCAACTTTAACTTCTCCTCCTATAAGATCTTATTTTTCCAGGTGCTGGACAAAGATGACATTAGTTCACCGTGGCCTAAT
Organism: Arctocebus calabarensis; assembly: GCA_963573935.1. Classification (NCBI taxonomy): domain Eukaryota; kingdom Metazoa; phylum Chordata; class Mammalia; order Primates; family Lorisidae; genus Arctocebus; species Arctocebus calabarensis. Next base: position 7,390 of record CAUYON010018576.1, read on the forward strand.
AATCCCATCCATTTCCTTCTCCTTTTTTACTGCATTCCTTTCTCCCAGCACTGGTCAAGTCTACTTACCAAGACTCTCCCTTACAGACAAATGTCCTAACACATTTGCAAGTAAGTCTGTTTGTTGAGGCTCCCCCTAAAGGTGGTTACAAAGGATCCCTGGAATATATGCCAGAGGTATCATTCAGCTCAAGTAAGAGACTATTCTCTTTCAGAGACATCTGAACGGGACAGCAGACATTACCCTGTGGCAGCAGGGGTAGTTGATCAGACAGGCCTTGAGATGCTGAGCTCTCTAGTCTTTTCATTTTCTCTCTCCAGTTGGGTAACCAATCATCTACTCACAATTGTCTATTCAACTGGAACGCATATTAGGGTGCATTTTTTTCTAACTGGAAATATGATACACAGATTCTTAAAAAGTGTCATTTGGTTTTCTTTTGTAATATAGCTTGACCTCAATAGATATTAGAAAATTCTCAGCATTGGTCATTTAACAGGAACAGAAACTATGATACATTGACTGCCTTAGACAATTTCCATAAACATCTGGGTTGGAGGTCCCATGTGTCCAGGTATTTTTACATCTTAGAGATCAACATGAAAAATGCCACCAAAAGGTTAAATCCTTAGTGGGAATACCCCAACTTGCCTTGGTCCTTCTCCTATAACCCCTTCACCTCCAATGTCTGAACCTCTTGATCTTATTTAGAAGGACCTCCAAATTATATTGGAGCAGACTGTGACTGACCTAGAAAAGGAAGGGGTCATAAAAGATGTTTGAACATTTGCAGACGGCCTTCGCCTCTCAAATGAAAAATACCCCATTGAGGATACTGCCATGACTACAGCTGATCTCAGCTGGGATTATATTAATTAATGTTAACAGTGGGAATTAGATCACTATGCATTAGACGTAAAATTTGGTCTCTATGTGGCCAGAAAGAAAATCATTAATAGTGGGGATAGTGTCACTCAGGCCTTGGAAGAAAATCCTATCACTTTTCTTGGATGCCTTAAACATACCCTTGCCAATTTCACCACATTAGCCTTTGAGAGTTATGAGGGAGGTCATTTTGGGAGAAAGTTCTTAACTCAATCAGCCTGGACATTGGGAGAAAACTCCAAAACCTTTTGTTATAGACCATAAGGCACCTGTAGAGGAGCTATTGGCCAATGCAAATACAACATATGACAATAGAGATCAGGAGCATGAGGCCTGGGATCAGGAGTGGGAGAGGAGGGGAGAGAAGAGACATGCCCAGTTAATAGTTGCACTTGTAGGCCAAGTCAATGCAGTTTGGACAATCCTAAATGGTACTATCTGCCACAAATAGGGGTGTTTTGCAAAGAGTTGCTCAAACTGTAATCAACCTCTAAAAACTTCATCTTATAATTGCAATGATTGGAACAGTGGGCAGTCCTTTGCCCCACTGACTGGGGAGCTGATCTGGCAGGGGAAATGTTGTCCTCTCAAAGTCCCTGGATGCGGAGAGCAAGTTCAATCTAACCCACCTGTGGAAATTACCATCATTGAATTTACATCCTGGATGTTTATGGACATGGCAGGCAAGCTTTATCCTTTTAGATACTAGGGTGGCTGGCTCACTTTGTCCTTAACTTCTTCTTAAGATTCTTCACTTCCAAAACCTTCACTATTTTAATGGTCATGGGCCAGCCACTTTATGGAGAAATTCACATCCCTGTTAATGTGTCTTATTAATAATAATCCTTTTACTCATGTATTTCTGATAGTGCCACAATGTCCTGCTCCATTAGTTGGATGAGACATCCTTTGCCACATGGGTACTAAGATACTTTTGAGGTTTCCTAGCTCACCTTGATATACCTTCTTCTTTACAACTATCCAGTCCTGTATTTAAAAAAGAAAAAGAGTGGACAAATAAACAGAAACCACAATTATAAGTTGGTATCCACAGATAATCTTTTATTTATCCCTGGAACTTTTCAGTGGTAGGTTTTTAAGGCTTAACATGACTCCCTTCATAAAGGAACAAATATCCTGTTGCAAATGATCAAAATAATATCTTTAGGACATCAGTTCCATAAGACATTAGATCAAATAACTAAATCTTGCCTCCTATATATGACTAATAACTCCTAGAGGGGGGAATTAAATTCCCTCTAGTTAAGCCTATTTAAGCATGGGGAACCTCTTCAGGGGAGGACTGGCAACATGATTTTACTAGAATCTCCAGGAGATAAAAATATTTACTAGTATTCATAGACACATTTAGAGAGTGGATAGAAGGCATTTTTGCCAGAACAGGAAAGATAATGATGCAGGTTGAGTGCAGCCCCTGCCAGCTAGACCAAAGTTGAAGGGAAGACCTACTGTCTCTGCCCTGGGGACATTGGTGTGGTGACAGCAGATACAGTGGGTTGGAGGGTAGGCAGGGGGGTCACAGGAGGCTCCAGTGGCTAGAGGGGCTGGACAACTGCTGGGGGGCCACTTCAAGGTTGCCAGCTCAGGGAGTGCCATCGTGTCTCTGCCCCAGCTTCTGTCTCTCTTCTCTTGCACTTGCTACTAAACAGGGACCACCCCAATTTCCCAGGCCTTGTCAATTTCATGTAAGTTTATTATGCCTGGGAACTGAAGGGATCGTGTCCATTTATTTTGGGGGATATATATATATATATATCCCTAGACAAAAGACCCATAGAGAGATTTTTTTTTTTCCAACTTTGCCAGGAGTTCTAATGCTTTTTATTTGTATTTTTTTTAATAAAATAAATCCTGTTTCCACTGATCTGTGGTTTGTGGTTTCTTTTTTTGAATCCTGGAGACCAAGGACCTATGGAAGAAGCAATTCTAGTCAAAATTATAGAGGCCATTAAGACATTGCTAAATGAGATTATCCTCATTTTGTCCTACCTAAATTCTTTCAAAGTGATAATGGACCATCATTCACTTCTACCATAATCAAGACCCCACTTACTCTTATGAACCTTTGGAAGAACTCAAACTTCCACTCAAATAACACCACATAAGTCATTATGCTGCTTCTCTTTTTATAAATTTTCCTTTAGACTTTTGACTTATATTACCCTTTTCCTTCCACTGTTGAATGAATGGACTTGCTACATAACTCCTAAAGGTGACTGAATAAGTAAAAAGTTCTTACCACCTAGCATAGAAGATCAGACTCCATCATCATGAATAAAAACTCAATATGGCATACGAACTCATTATAGCATCATCTGATAAATCTGGCCAAAACATTTAGGGGCTGCATTACCTACAGCCTCGCCTATAAGATTGAAATGATTCCTCCTTCCCTTTAGAATGTGCTAGTTCTATGGGAGAAAAATCTTATTTCTGCTTCAAGCCCCTTCAAGGGTTGGTCAATCTTTGTTTCTGGACACATAGTTAACTTGTATGTTAACCGGGTGTGCTGTAATATGGGATTACATAAAGGTTAATTATCAGAGTCCTCTTTTGATTTGCTGGCATCCCTTTCTGGGAAAGGTCTGTTCTTAATATCTCCATCACGATGAAAACCACTATTATGTGACTGAGGCCTCATGATGGTCTCTAAATAGCCTCATGGATGTGGTTTCCAAAACAGAAGAGTGCTTGACTTGTTAACAGCTGAAATGGGAGGCACTTTCACACTATTCAATGAGTCTTACTGTTTTTAGATTGATAAAACTAGATAGGTGGTAGAAAATTTGAACATCCTTAAAAGGAATATTAATCTAATTTGAGATCTTAAGAAAAAGCCATGAATCATTGTGGATAAGTTCCCTCTAGGAATATTTCAAGAGCCCTTTTTAATTATGACTTACTCTTCTTTTAACCCTTATTATTACATATTTTCAACTGCAAACAAGATTTATTTCTTCTTGCTTAGAGACTATCAGCTTGCATACACTGGTCACCACTGGGTAGTGCTGTTTTCAACAATAACACACCCATAGATGTGGAAACAACCAAACATGTGAACAACTGCAAAATTGTACCCCATTTACCATGGCCTTCTGTACTACCATCACTCCCACCCTGACATAGTTGGGTACAGAGACCAATACTCATGCCACTCATTTTTCAGCTGGAAGCAGGCAGAGTTGTTGTCTTCTCACTTCCTAAAGAGTTGGGCTCTGAAAATCATTGGGCGGACTGGTCGATGGTTAGCTAGATAAGAGCAGGGAACATCATGTATGCTGTTAGGCTATTTTGGACTGGTCTGGGCCGATTGAGCTGCGCTATTAGGAGAATGAGGCTGATTACAATCCTGCAGGTGAGTTGTTTTTAAGACCTTGCAGGTGGACTATTTTGAGAACAGAGTTAAGACACTGGAAGACTTCCAAGAAGCAGCTGATACTTGTCAAGGTTGTGTATAAAACCCAAAGGCTATAACTTTCCATGGTGCCTACAGTCACTACAACAAGGCCTGGCTTGCTGTGCAGATTGTTAATAAATACTAAAACTTTACTTCTTTTTTCAATTATTCCAGTGACAACTTTGAACTACTTCACTGCTCTGACATACTTGCTCAGCTTCCTCTTGCACACTAATACTTTTTAGATTTACTGTTTGGAGGTAATTTCCAATGTTTTATAGATATTCCTTCCTTTTTTTTTTTTTTTTTTTCCTCCGTTGATCATGTATTTTCAAATAGTCTGCTGTTCATGATAACTGATTCTTTCCTGTCCTTGGTTCATTCTGCTGTTGGAGCCTTTGTTTCTTCAATTTAGCAAAAGTACAACATCAGTGTCAAAGTTTTTGTCTGATTGTTTTCTATTCTTTCAATTTCTTCACTTAATTACTTTGATAACTTTCTGAATTGCTTTTCTAAGTTATTTTTTCAGTCGTGAGTTTTTTTTTTTTTAAACCGCTTTTTTGAATTCTTCTTAGGCAGGGAGCTCACAATCATCATCTTGTTAGGAGCAGTCACTGGATTTTTGCTCTGTCTCTTGAGAAGTGCTTGTTCCCTGTTTGCTTTTGTTTCTTGTGGGTATGCATATGCACCTTTACATTGGAGAGTGTTATTTTTTCAATTTTCTTTGTTCACTTTTTATTTTATTAAATATATTTCCTTACCAAAGGGCTCAACTACAACTTGAACTTTACCATGGAAATAAGAACAATGTAACCTCCCTCATATTAATTAAAATATGAATATGTATATGTTGTGTGAAGTATTGTGGAGTGGCTGCCATTGCAGGGTCAAGCCTGCTACTGAAATTGTATGAAAGCACAAAATGCTACAAGCTCAATATGGCGAGTAGGAAAGAAACTTTATTTTTAGCCAACTTATATAGTCAGTTGGTCACGAACACACTGTTAAACTATGACTACACAATTTCTTTCCAAATCACATTGTAAAAATAAATTAACCTTTTCTAGGTGCCCACTAATCTACTGATTAAGTAATACATATATTTCTAACCTAAAATAATCATCACAAAAACATATTCATCAATTGTTTTGCTCATACTTCCATAAGTCATTAGACCACACTAAAGAAGGGCCTGATTGTTCTAAAAGGCTGTGGAAACCCACAACGTCCTGGGAGGCAGAAACTTGTTATCTAGCTTAACCATTATCCGAAGTCTGTGCAGCTTGTTGATACAGACCTTGTATGCATAAGCCTCTGGGCTGTGTCTCTGGGGATGGAGTTTTCCACTCCAAAGCCCACAGGCTTAACAGCCACAGAGTTGTGTCACTGAAGATGGATGTTCACTTTCAAGCATTCAGACTTAACAAGTCTGATGACCCGGGCAGCTAGGCCTACAACGAGACTTAAGTTAACAAGAAACCGCAACTGCTTTTCTCAGGCTTTCTGGGCACACAGCATATAGGCTTTTAGCATATATATTCACTGCTATATTGCTGACTCCTTTTCTGCTCTAGGTAGCACCTTAAGGCCTAAATATTTAGAAGTCATGAAGTGATTATCCTGGTAGTGTGGGAAGGCTGAATAGGGATTCATATCCAGAAGAGCTGGAGATTCTACCTCAGTATGGTGTTACTGAACAAGCCACTCTGATTTAGTGTCTCCTATGGTCAGGCTACAGCATGAAGTTGCCAGGTCTGATAGGTAGTCCTACTTCTCGTATTTGTCTCTGTGTCTCTGCCTATCTTCATGGATATTTTAGCAGTCACTTGCTACTCATGGGTTAAAGCAAGAACAGGTCTCCTGTCAGGTAACCCAAGAAGGTAAGGAAGCTGATTGACCAACTCAATTTCACATTTTTAGTTGTGGGAGATTTTCTGCACACTTAGTGCTAGAAAATGTGGGGCAGAGGAGATTTGTGGAAATGGAAATTCAATTTTTCTATTGTCTGTTCAGAATTGTTCCACTTTGCAGCACCCACAACTTTTAATCCTCATAGTTGAGGTGTGGGTTGTTGTATGTATGGATATGAGTATGTGTATTTGTTTTTGGTTTTCTGTAGGGAGGAGTGAATTTGGCTTGCTTCTGCTTTGCTATTGAGGGGCTGGCACTCATATTTAATTTATTTATTTTGACTAGTTGCTATTTCTAGGTTCTACACCATTATGCTGAATTGAAGTGGTGGGATGGACATCCTTGTCTTGCTTCAGAACTTATAGGAAGGGCTTTCAATTTCTTTCCCTGTCATTATGATGTTAGGTATCATTTTGTAATATATTTCCTTTGGAGATAAAATATAATCCTTCTGTACCGAATTCACTAAGAGTTAGTTCATGAAACAAAATAGAGTTTTGTCATGAAGAGCTTTTAAATTTTGTCAAATGCTTTTTCTGCACCTGTTGAAATCATTATCTGGTTTTTATCCTTCATTTTGTTAATGCAATTTACCACATTTGTTGATTTGTATATGTTAACCACCTCTCTTTCCTGGGATGAATCCCACTTAATCACAGTAAATGATCTTTTTAATGGGCCGTTGAATTCAATTTGCTATTATTTGAACTTTTTCACATCTATATTTATCATTAACATGAAGTCTTTTTTTTTTTTTTTAATTTGTTGTGTCATTGTCTGGTTTTGGTATGAAGATAATGAAGACCTCATAAAAGTTTGGAGGTATTTTATTTTCTTCAGTTTTATGGATGACTTTGAGAATAATTGGTATTTATTTCATCTTTCAATGTTTGGTAACATTCAGTAGTATAGGCATTGTATTCTGGGCATTTTGTTGATAGGAGATTTTGCTACTAATTTAATCTTCTTACATACTTTTGGTCTTCTCAGACATTCTATTGCTTCATAATTTAATCTTGGTAGATGGTATGTTTTTAGGAATTTATCTATTTTTTTGAGGTTATCCAATTTTGGGCTTACATTTGTTCACTATAACTTCTTATAGTCCTTTGTATATCTGTGGAATAAGTTGTAGTGCTTCTTTTTATTTTTTATTTTACTTATTTTAGTCTCTCTATTTTGTCTTAGTCTAACCAATCATTTACCAGTTTTACCTTCTTAAAAACCACCTTATTTGGTTGATCTTTTCTAATATTGGTCTAGTCTGTATTTCATTTATATCTGTTCTCAATTTTATTATTTCCTTTCTTCTACTAGTTTTTAGTTTTGTTTGATAAGGTGAATATTTATTGAAATTTTTATTCTTTTTTTCATGTGCATGTTTATTGCTATAAACTTCCTTCTTAGAACTACATTTGATGTATCTCATAGGCTTTGGTATGTTGTGTTTCACCTTTCCTTCTCACTTTTTTACTCACTAATTGGTTATTCTGGAGCATGTTGTTTAAATTTCATGTATGTGGACATTTTTCAGTTTTAAAACCACTTTGATTTCTTATGCTAGTACCACTTTTGTTAGAAAATATACTTGATAAAATTGCAATCTTTTTAAATTTGTCAATACTTGTTTTGTGGTCCAAAAGATCATGTGTCCAGGAAATTTCATGTGCCATTGGGAGGACTGTGCATTCTTTACTTGTTAACTGGAATGTTCTGCATATGTACATTAGGTCCATTTGTTCAATATTGAATGACTTTAAGTCTGATGTTTCCTTATTTTCTGTCTGGATTATCTGTTCAGTGTTGAAAGTGGAGTATTGAATCCCCTAATAAAATGTATTTCAGCCTTTCACTTCCCTGAGATTTATTGATATTTTCATATGATTAGATGCTCCAATGTTGGATGTGCATATATTTACGATTGTTATACCCTCTTGCTGAATTGACCACTTTATTATGATATAATGACCTTCTTTCTTTCTACTTTACATTTTTTGTATTAAAATCTATATTGCCACTATAAATAGCTATACTTCTGCTCTCTTTTGGTTTCTATTTGCACAAAATACGTTTTTTCCATCTCTTACTTTCAGTCTATGAGTATATGTGCCTTTATAGGTAAAATAAGTCTTCTTAGGTGGCATATAGTTGGATTTTACAACTTTCTTATGTATTCTTATCTTAGTTTTTTTAACTTTTATTATAGATATAAGTGATTTACACACCACCATTATAGAGTTATTCTGAATAGACAGTGACCTTACTTTTTCCAGTGAGTTTGAAATTTTAAGAATGTTTATCTTACTCATTAATATTTACTTTTTTATGGTTGATAAATCTCTTTATTTTATTTTTATAGGACAGATCTGGAGATGATGAACTCTTTTAGCTTTCATTTCTCTGGGAAAGTCTGTCTCCTCCATTTCTAAAGGACAGTTTGGGGAGGAATATCTTATTTTTGGTTGACTTTTTTTTCTTTGTGCACTTTGGCTATGTCAATCTATTCTCACATAGTCTGTTGGTTTCTGCTGAGAAGCCTGATACTTGGCATATTGGAACTCCATTTTATGTTATTTGCTTCATCTTTGTGTTTACAAGATCTTCTCTTTGGTTTTGATTTTAGACTGATTATAATATGTCTTGAGGTAGACTTAAATAAGCTTTAATCCTATTGGACACCTCTAGTCTTCTTGCAACTGGACATTTATATCTTCCTTCAAATTTGAAGTTTTCTTTATTATTTCTTTAAATAAGCTTTCTACCAATTCATTTTACTCTTCTCCCTCTTTATAACTTCTATGACTCAAATATTTACTTTTTTGGATGTTCTTCCATGAATCCCATGAGCTTTATTCATTCCTTTTAATTCTTTGCTTTCTTTTGATTTTCTTACTGAATATATTCAAATGACCTCACTTTGTATTCACAGATTTTTTCCTTCTGCTCACTTCAGCTACTTATAGCCTTTATTACATTTTTCAGTTCGTTCTTCATATTTTTTAGCTTCAATAGTTTTGTTTTATCTTTAAAATGATTTCCATCCCTCTGTTACACTTCTAGTTGTGATCACATATTACTTTCTCATTTCTTTAAATTATTTATCTGTATTTTCTAGAAGTTCCCCAAGTTTGTGAAAATATTTATTTTCAATTCTTTGTTGGTTAGTTCCTATATCTCCACACTATTTAGCATCTGTTATTGACACTTCATTTTGTCGCTCTAATAATGTTAAATTTTCCTCATTTTTCTTGATTACTATGGCTGTATTTTGATGCCATTAAGTTTGAAGAAGTAGAAACTTATTTCAGTTTTCAAAACATCCTTCAACAATTGGCCCATTCATAAATTCTTAGGAGATGATCTTATTTGTTCTCTATACCAAGAACTCCTATGGCCAATGCAATATTACAGGGTGCCTAAAGACTGGGACCATCAGTGGTGCCAGTCTGAAGTCCCTTGGCTACTGATGATGATGTGGATCTGAGTTGTGGTCAAAGCTCATGTCCTCTAAGACTGGCTCAGCACTGGGGCATGTGTGAACCCCATGAACACTGAAGTCTGCTTCTACTTGTGTTTGTCCAGGCTTGGCAATTATGTGGGTTTAGTTCACCTTGCAGAAGCTATGAATTTTTCCTGGGTGCCAAACTTATTCTAGACGTTCATTTTCTTGGTACTGGCCTGGATTTAGAGGTCATGATGGCCTCCCTGGTGCTGGGTTTTATTGTGAAGAACCTAATTTTAGAGTCCAAGGCAAGGTCATATGCTTAGTTCTTATCTCTATTGTCTAAGAAAATATTATCTCTCTCTGTAATGTGAAGTCTGGGTGTAGGGGAAGGGTGAAAATAGTAATGGAAAATGTCATTGTATCCTTTCCTATTATTATTCTATAATATGGTACTGTAATATCTCCTCTAATCTCCTTAGCTCTTATGAAAGCATTTTCATGCATGAAATGTTTAAATTGGTGTATCTGTAGGGGATGATTGAAAGAGAGTCCTATTCTTGTATTTTGTTTTTTCTCCATTGCCTTAGTGTGCTTTCTGTGGCTATAGCAGAATGCCATACACTGGGCAAATTACAAAGAACCCAAAGATTATTAGGCTCATGGTTCTTGAGTTATAATAAGTTCAAGAGCATGGTCCTGGGACCTGTTGAGGGCCTTTGCATTATCCCATGATGAAATAGTGGAAAGACAACAAATGTGCCAAAGAGAAAGCATAAGCTGCCAAATGTCCCTATGACAACCCACTCTTGATATAAGTAACACATTCTTATGATAATATAATTAATTATTTAATGAAACCTTCACCTTCATGACCCAATCACCTTTTATTAGGCCCCCACTTCCACATATTATTGCATCAAAGATTAAATTATCAATACATGAAATTTTAAGGGACTCATTCAAACAACAGCAAAGTCACTCAGGAATGTCCAAATTGCAGCCCACTGTCTGCATGGGGATAATTTGAAGACTTATTTTGCTTATCTGTGGTATTGGATATTACAAAATTTTTACAGGGACCTATGTTTACTTTCATCAACTTTATTTAGTATTTGTGTGTTTAATATGTGGTTTAAGCATTCACCTTCTTCCAATGTTTAGCAGAAAAGAAAAATGGCTGAAAACCCTTCAGATTCCAAATGTTTACGTAAGAGTTTTCTTTGCAAGGCCCAGTAAATTTCTTCTGAGTTGCAATTAATCACATAAGCTCTCTCACACTTACACGACAAATTAGGCCTGTAAGTAATTTTTCTGTTTTCCCAAATAATTGTTCTCAGATGTGAAAAGAAAAGACAACCCTGGCTATCATTAGTGTTTTTACAACTTTAACAGTGAACTTAATCTCCATAAATAACAGAAATATATCTGTGTTTACCTTTCTATACTGGAACTGGTGAAAACTTGCATCTCAAATTAATTAAAGATCTAATGACATTAGATCTGTATTTTCAGTATCTACCTGGAACTATCAGATTTCTATTTGTATGTTAGTTATATATTTTTTCTTTTCTACAACATCTCTCAAACAAGCAGTTAACAGAATATTTTTGTGTGTGTCCAATGTAGGTCTGAAGCACCTTGATGCATATTAATTATTTTTAGTATTTTGTCAAAAATTGCTAATGAATTTTGTACTTTCATTATTATAAATATTTTTGGAAACTATTTTGTTTTGGAAGATTGTCATTGCAGAAGTTTTAAAATACAGGTCCTTTTGTGAGGAAATTAAGATTAGCAGAGGTCATCACGGTGGGGGCTCATAATTATATTATTGCCTTTATAAGAAGGAGAAAAATCTGAGTTGATATGTATACTTTTATCCCTTTTATTCTTTGGTGCCTTCTGCTGTATTATTATATAGCAAAAAGGCCTTCATCAGATTCTAGTGCCTTCCTTTTGGAATTCCCAGACTCAAGAACTGTAAGAAATAAATGTCTCTGTTTTAAAAATCACCTAGTCTACAGTAGTCTGTTAATGCAACAGAAAAAAGACTAATACAATAAGTTTAGACTCTGCTTATAATGGAAATACAATTTACAGCTGATCAGAAATGAGATTGTGGAATTGTTACTAGGAGTATAGAAAAAGTAACATAGCAAATTACCTATTTGTTTTCTACTGAAATGTGATTCTTAAAGTAATTGAAATAACTCTACTGTAAATAGGATAGTCTATGAGAATAGTAATAAGGTGGCTAAATACCTCATTTCAGTTGAGTTCAGTACTAATACCACTTATCCTAGAGAATTTAAATTTCAACTCCTTTTTGGGAGGTGGTAACTACAGTCCAGTCCCCCTGAAGAGCTGGATTCTTACAGAAGTCCACACCCAGCTTTTTAATTTTTTTTTTTTTTTAGTTTGAGCTTTCAGCAGCATTTTAAAGGATATCCATCAGTATGGTAACAGCTGATCTTTCCTGCAGAATATGTGCATATAGATAAAAATCTGCTCAATTTATTCACTCCTCCCTCTTCTCCATAAAAAACATTGATATTTTTATGGGTTCCATAGATTTGCTTTTTTCCAGAATGTCTTATATTTGGAATCTTACAATATAAAGCTTTGGGTTGGCTCCTTTCACTTTTTTCCCATGTCTTTTCACTTCTAGTTAGCTCATTTCTTTTAAGTGTTGAATAATAGTCCATAGTCTGGAGTACCACAGTTTATTTATTCATGTAGCTATAGAAGGACATCTTGGTGGTTTCCAACTGCTGGCAATTATGAATAAAGCTATCATAATGCTTCCTGTGATTGCCATGGGCATGGCCTGCAAAGAAACTTGTTGATGAATAGCATTTATCTTTATTGTGTCTTGAATTTTTTTTGTCATTTTCTTGTAGAAATAGTATGACCCTATTATCATTAAAGTTCCTTCTTTCCTTCAGTTGACATTATGATGTATTCCTAATAAAATAAATAGGGACTGGAGCATGGGAATTTGTTTTTAGATAATTTTCTTAGGGCAATGAAAAACATTTTAGCCTCTTTTATGACTCATTTTTTTATTTTCTTTTGTGAAGAATTTTTTTAAATGAACAAAATTATCTTACTGTATTAAAAGTGGAATTCAAAAGTAAATTTGAACTCTACCAGGCGTTAATAGCAATTTTTCAGCTCTTTAAAAAAAAAATTACTACCTTTACAAACTTCACCCCTTTCCATATGTGAGCTCTGCAATAAATTGCTGATATCTGAGCAGGCAATTTTAAAGCTCTGACAAATGAACTAACAATTTGCCATGAATCATTTTAGTTATCATTGAAGAAGAGGAAAACCTACTAAAATGTGTTCTATTGCATGAAAAACACCATGAATGTGTGTGTGTAGGTATATATATATACACACACACATTCAGACACACATATATACATGCATACACACACATATACATATTTTTGTGTGCATGAAGAAAATCCAGAACTAAGAATTACAGGCCTAGTAACCATTATTAATTCATCTGTTTGTGAAAACTTAATTCCAGACAAAGCATAAGCTTCCACTGCTTTATTATAAGTCAGTGGAGCATAGGAAGTTAAAACTGGGCCACTTATCCTGATTACTTTATCCACCTATAAACATTGTCAAATATGCCATATAAATAAAAATAGCAAATAAATCAGACTAGCCTTTTCAATATTAGGAATGTCAAAATCCCCTTTAAAGTCTAGAGCCTGAACTGGAGGATTGGGAGTAATCATGCTATTGCTTTGTGGGAAGTTTTGTCCACTCTAGAAAATGTAGGATCCACTGTCTACAATTCTGCCACAGTCACAAAAGTTGTCTACATTGTTTTTCGAAGTAATAGACCATTTTTCCACAAAAGAACTGACTTTTATGTTGTTTATGCTATCAGCCGACAGCTGACACCTGTGAAGAAAGAATTGTAACTAAGTGAAAAATATTAATTTTTTGTGTTTCTCAAAAACACAAAAGTTTCAGAGGATACCAGCAAATCATCTAAATTTGAATTAATGTAGATCGATCTGGTTGTACCACTCTATTTTTTTTCTTTTTGGTAAATGAGTAGAGAAAATTGAAGGAGAGTCCTGAAACTCTTCAGGAATTCTTGCCACAAATACTAAACTTGTGAAATTCTTAAAATTAAACACAAACAATAACTTAAACTGGTGTGCTAGAGTAACAGGAAAGAAGAAATGACAGAACATAAATCAATTACAAATAAAAACTTCACAGACAAAAGTATCACTATCAGAAGTCAGAATAGTTGCAGAGTTAGAAACCACAAGGTTTAATAGCTAACGTATAAAGATATATGATGGTCAACCATTGTCATTAAATTTCTCTTTTATTGGAAGTATGGAGATATTTTAAGGAGAGTATTTCTTTTGTAAGTTATTCTTTGATTTTCTAATTCTTTTATAACCAATTTTTTCTCTTTAATCATTAAGTTCTTACAGAGAGTATTATTTTCCATATGGTCATGGAATATTCTTCCTACATACTATTTATTTGTTGTTTATCTTTAATTAAGCCACTGTGAGTATACCTTATATCAAAGTAATGCATTAATTTCTTTCAGAGTACTCTTTCAGCACAATGTGAAACTGTTACACTGTACTTTATCCCTCTTCTTAGAGAAGACACATGCATAGTGATCAAATCAGGTGATATTTCCCAAAGGAGCTCCAGAGACAGAGTATATACAGAATACAGAATATGCTGTGTTTTAAATTCTAGAGCAGGTCTTTTCCAATTATTATTTTGGAGAATTAGGATAGAGTTATACACCTGTTCCTCAGTCAGAGTGTCTACTATATGAAGATCATTGAGGAAAAGGAAGAAGTAGAAGTCTGACTCAAAATATCAATGACCTTTATTAGTCTATTAATGAATGAAAAAAGAAAAATTTCGAAGGCAATTGTAGAATAAGGAGCAAAAGTATATATCTTATGCGCTGTGGATAGATTATCCTGAGGAAAAGTAATTGAAAAGTTATGGCTCAGCACTGTGATCTTTGACATTTCTTCAATTTGTCAATTTTGATCCCCATTTTCTAGCAATATACTAGCTGAAAGTTTTCCATATGTTTTTTCTAGATACTCTTGATTCTTTTTTTTTTTTTAATCGTAGCTGCGCACATTAGTGCAATCAAGGGGTACAATGTGCTGGCTTCATATATAATCTGAAATGTTTTCATCAAACTGTTTAACATACCCTTCCTGGCATTTTCTTAGTTATTGTATGAAGACATTTATATTCTGCATTCAGTAAGCTTTGCCTGTACCCTTCTAAGATGCACCATAGGTGTGGCCCCACCAGTTACCCTCCCTTAACCCCAACCTTCCCCCTCCCTTCCCTTCCCATATTCTTGTGCTATAGTTGAGTTATAGCTTTCATATGAAACCTTTAAATTAGCTTCATAGTAGCACTGCATACATTGGATACTTTTTCTTCCATTCTTGAGATACTTTGCTAAGAAGAATATGTTCCAGCCCCATCCATGTAAACATGAAAGAGGTAAAGTCTCCATCTTTCTTTAAGGCTGCATAGTATTCCATGATATAGGTGTACCACAATTTATTAATCCATTCATGGGTCGATGGGCACTTGGGCTTCTTCCACGACTTAGCAATTCTGAATTGGGTTGCAATAAACATTCTGGTACAGATATCTTTATTATGATGTGATTTTTGGTCTTCTGGATGTATACCTAGTAAAGGAATTATAGGATAGAATGGCAGGTCTATTTTTAGATCTCTTAAGTATTCTCCAAACATTCTTCCAAAAGGAATATATTAGTTTGCATTCCCACCAGCAATGTAGAAGTGTTCCCTTTTTTCCACATCCATGCCAGCATCTCTGGTTTTGGGATTTTGTTATATGGGCTAATTTTACTGGAGTTAGATGACATCTCAAAGTAGTTTTGATTTGCATGTCTCTGATCATTAAGGATGATGAGCATTTTTTCATGTGTCTGAAGGCCGTGCGCCTGTCTTCTTTAGAGAAGTTTCTCTTCAAGTCATTTGCCCAACCTGAGATGGATCACTTGTCCTTTGTAGACCAGTGTTTTTCAACCATTTTTTATCTCACAGCATACTTGAACCTAGAGTTAAACTTCCTTAGCATACTTGAATTATCTCAATCAAGAAACAAAGAATATACCTACTGTGCTTTGAGCTTCTTTTGAAAATAACTTAATTGATGATCTTTAAAATTTTTCACGGACACCTAAGATCCTCTCATGGCATACCAGTTGAAAATCCCTGCTCTAGGCTTTAGTTTACCCCATAGGAGATTGGACCAGTCTTTCTAAAAGTATGTGTGAAATCCCAAATATTGTGACTTCTGTAAGTTCAAAATGTAACTCTTATTAGAAAAAGACATACTTTACTCTGAATAATGTGTGATGTTGGTCAAAAACGAAGAATAATTTTTTTCTGTTTCTTTTTTCAAATCACGTAAGATATTTCAAGACATATTGAACATCTACTAGCCGAAAGCTCTTTGTTGGGCCCAGAGACCCAAGGCCAGTCCCCCATCCTGTGAGCACTGGTTATGAATAAGGCACTATGTTGATGTAAGGGGAATTTAAAGTTGCATCAAACATTCTCCTAAGTATCAGAAGAATGGAAAAAGAAGCATCATATGAACACAGTACTTAATGAAAACCAATAGACTAACAATGAGATTTTCACGTGAGAGAAAAACTCAATTTAAATTAAGTAAGGAGGAGCGGGGAAGGGATTGAACAACTTTCCACCCTGTGGGTACATTGCACGGGTATATTGCACACTTTCTAGGGGGAAGACACAACTACAACCCAGACTTTAACCTTACAAAAGCAACTTATGTAACTCAATATTAACCTGAAACAAAAACAACAAATGTTTAAAAGTATCAAGCATAAATTTTCTCCAAACTAATGACTAATAAGGGTACTTAAGGAGCTAAAACATACATCAGAATCTTTAACATTAACTCACATTAGTTCACTCTATAACAAACTGTTGGCCATGAGGTAATGTTCTTTATAAAACACAAAGGCAATTACGTTTTCTTTTTTGATTGGTCAAAAATATTTGTTTAAATAAACAATACATTTGTGTGTGGCTTCAAATAATATTATTCCTCAGGTTCTTATTCAAAATCAAATATGCTTTGAAATAAACTGATTTGGACAAAGCGTTTGGTTTGAAGGATATGACTTTATTTAAAGAGGAAAAAGCTAGATTTTAAAGGTGAAAAAAGATGATGATGTTAATACATCCAAGACTTTTAATGTTTTAAAAAGTAATACCTAACCTCTTAGAAATACAATTTTGTTATTTTCTCCAAACTACATGATAAA